>JAHHUM010001191.1:339058-400879 GCA_036173005.1 Crenichthys baileyi | reverse complement strand
CCTCCATCACTAAATTTCTTTGGAAAGATAAACCCCCGCGTATTAGCTTAAAAACGCTACAAAAGACCAAAGAGAAAGGAGGACTAGATTTGCCTAACTTTCATCATTACTTTTTAGCCAACAGGCTACAATACATCTCAAAATTGTTTAAACACAGTCCTCTAGATGAACCCTGGCTAGACGTAGAACAGACATTATGCAATAATATTAAGATTTCAGATCTATCATTTATTAGCTCAAATATAAAATAACATGAATGCTTTAAAAGCCTCAATATCAGCACCTCTCTGACAGCATGGTGGGAATATCTAAAAATGACAGGGTCTTCACTAATCCCATGCGGACGCACACCCATCTGGAACAACCCTGACATCCTACAAAAAAATAAAATGATAAACTTTCCAGATTGGAGGAGTAAAGTAATTGAATACCTGGAACATATATTTGAAGGAATTCAGTTCATCCCATTTAACAGATTAATTATACAATATGGGATGGACAAGAATACATTTTTAGAATATCAACAAATGAAATCTAAAATAAAAAAATTTAGGCTTAAAAACGTTGGGTTACAAATTCCATCAAGTGTACTACAGATCCTAAAACTCAACCCCCCCAAATTAATGTCTAATTAATGTCTAAGATACACAGGACACTGTCTAATGTAGACGAATCAAGTTCCCTTCCTGTTATGAAATGGGAGGTGGACTTATCAGTTAACTTTGACCAAACATTTTGGTCTCGGATATGTTCCAGAACTTTTAAAATGACTTATAACACCAGTCTACAATTAATACAATATAAAATCCTTCATAGAGTATACTATACAGGTCAACGGATGTTCAGGATGGGTTTTGCACCATCTAATACTTGCTTACATTGCACAGGCAATGTACCTGACAATTACATCCACGCACTATGATTATATAAACCTGTTCGGAGGTTCTGGCACCTGATATGTGAAGACTTATCAAAGTGTCTGAGATGTAATATTTCACCTTCCCCCTCAGTTTGCTTGTTGGGCAACTTAGATGATGTCACCATAGAGACAAATTCAGCTCACATGATTTTCACTGCCTTATGGATTGCTAAGAAAACTATCCTCGTGAATTGGAAAAATAAAAACCTTCTTAATATTAACCAGTGCAGAAACCTTCTGTTGGATTATATAAGTCTTAAGACAGCCTCTGCCTCCTCATCAGATCAATCTCTCTGTGTTCCTGGGCATTGTGACTGATGCGGGGGGGTGTTTGGGTTTTCGGCATTTGGGGTGTCCCTGGGCTGGGGTCTCTGGGGGGTCTGGCCCCGGGGGTTGTGGCCCCAACTGGGGTGGGGCTTTGGTGGCTCTCTGGGGTGGCATCTGGTGCCTGCATGCGATGCTTTTGGGGAGCCTGTACCGGCGGACATAGGTTACTGGCCTGGTGGCCAGGCTGCTCCTGGGAGGATCTGGGATGGACTTGGGGGCTCTGGGTTCCTGGGGCGTGTCGGGCTGGGGTCCTGGCTGGGCCGGGGGGGGGGCTTGGGTCCGGGCGAGTATGTCACCGGGGGTTTTGGGCCGGCGCCTCCGGCTCTGGCCCGGGGGCTTTCGCTGCATCGGTGGGCGTAAGGGCCTCCTAAACTAGCGGGTAGGTATCCTCTCATTGCAGGTGCTCTCTCCTTCAAGGAGTGACCTATGCTGGCGGGGCGGAGGATCTGTGGGAAGGGGTGGGGCAGAGTCAACCTGGGTGTCTGTCTTAAGTGTTCTGGGAGTTGTTCGAATGTTGGGGTGGGTGTAGATTTTCTTCTGGGATGGAGGTGGGTGTTTAGCCTTGGGTGGGGATGGGCATTGTTTGGACCTGGGTGGTTCCAGTTTGGATTCTGGTTCCTTGTCAAGATTCAGTTTCCTGACCAGTGCCGGTCCCGGTTCTGTCTGGGGGAGGGGGGTCAGAGGGGTCTGCATGGTTTGGCGGGCAGGCTGTCTGGGGCTGATCTGGGGTGGACTGGTCTCGGCTTCTTCGTGGGTTTTGGTTTTGGCTCTGTGGGCTCTCTGCCTTTTGTGGGCTTTGGTGTGGGTTTTCTCGCAGGGCTACTTCAGGCAGGGGCATGGGGGTTGGGCATATTCTTGAACCTAGATGCTATGGGTCTTCTTCTCGTGTGGGCGCACCTTTGCAGGGGGCTTTGTTTTTGGAGGGCTGGTGGAGGTGCACTTGCATTTTGTAGGCTTTGTGCACGGCTTCCGCTTTGGGTGCTCATTGCTGTGTACTGTCCTCTGCTGTTTGGCATGCTGTGGTGTCGGGGTGGTGGTCCTGTGCATGGCGGCTCTGGCCTCCGTGTTTTGTATGGCAGGGCGGGCGTCGCTGGGCTCGGCGGTTGCATCGGGCCTCTCGGCCTTATGCTGAGGTGGGGTTTGCTTGTCTGCTGGATGGTTCCTGGTGGGTGGTGTGTGCTTGGGTTTGGTGGTCTCCATAGTGCCCCTACCGATGTATGGAAGGTTGTGTGGTGTTGCTGTGGCGTTGGCTTGGGGGAACCGCAGCTTGGCTTGGCTCTGTCGTTTCTGCTTGGCTGGCATGGATGTTGGTGGTTCTGCATCTTGGGGGGGAGTGCGGCCTCTTTGCTGTGTGTGCTGTGGCCTTTCTTTGCCACCCTTCTGCTTGTAAGGCTAGTGTGTTTTCCTTGGGCATGGGGGTGGGGGGGTGGTGCATCGCGGGGTCTGCTTGACTGCCTGGCTGCCCCGGGGGGGTCTCGGCTCCATTGTCTGTGGGGCGTGCATGTGCCTATGCTATTCCGGAGCTTGCATTTGGGTGGCCCTGCCATTTTTGGTCGGGTGCTTCTTGTTGGCGGCCTCGGTGTTGGTGTGGGATGTGTTTTGTTGCCCTGCTTGCCTGGTTGTGGCTGGGGTCTGGTGCCGGGCATCGGGGACTGGGCGCTCTGTTGGGTCTGCCCCATGGTCTGCCCCCCGTGGTTCAGGGGTGGTTGGGCATGTTGGGCCGGCGGGGGATGGGGTGTCGGGGATCAGGGTTTGGATGTTTCCGGGGGGGAGGGGGCGATGTTGGTCCGGGTTTTTGGGCAGTTCTCAGGGCCTGGTACCTGTCCTTAGCCTTTTTGCCCAATGGATGTGCCTATGCCTCCATCCCTTGTTGGAACTCGGTGAACGGGGGTGCCTATTGGGGTCAGCCGGGGAGCTGGCTCCCTGGGAGAGCATTTTGCCCCCCAGTCCTTCCCTCCCCATCCCCGGACACCTCCCTCCGCCCGCTCCATCACACTAACACTCATGTAGGGCCTTCGGGTGCAGGTGCGTCATTGGGGTGCAGCTTGGGATTTCTATCTTTGCGGTCCCGTGGCAGCCTGTGCCCCAATTTTATTGTACAACTTAGACACTCATTTCTAACATTTTCATGGCATTCATTTGTAGGGCCTTGAGTGTGGTTGCCCTCAATGGCACTAAGAGGGAGGGTATTTTATTACCCTAACCTCTGGTGCCTGCGCTCACCTCTAAGGGTTAAGTTGCATGTAGACATCTTCCCCACCCATTTCTCTTTTTAAATGCACACTACAACAACACACATCAACACCACATTTGAGCGGGTGGAGGTAGGCTTGGGGTCTTTTCCCACCCCTGTTTGCTGTTTGCCGTCTGGGGTCAGAGGCCGAGAGAGGGAGTGGGCCTTCTGGTCGGGATCTGGACTGGGGTTGAGGTTCGGGTCTTGGGGGTTGTCTGGTGCTGGCTCTTCGGCCCTCTCCGGATCGTTTGGATTGCCTTGGATCTCGGTCCCTGGCTTCGGTGCCTTCTTCCGTCGGTTGGGGAGGTGCGGGCTCCGGCGAGGGGGTCTTGGCCGGGTGGTGTGCAGTGTTGATTGAGATGTGGCTTCGCTTTGATGGAAGGGCTGGCGTGGTGGGGTCTCATTGGCTACCTGTTCAGTGTACCCCGCCTTTCACCCTCTGACCATTGTATAGACAATGGACGGATGGATGGATTTTATTTCCCTCCAATAATTGGGTCTTGTTGTTATCAATAACCAGAAAGGACCACCAGTTAAATTATAATTCCAGTTATTCTTCATTCGTTTTGTTTATTGTCTAGTTTTCAGTAGTAATGTCACGTTCACAAACAAATCGATTTTTTCGAACGGCTCCTTACCTTGAACAATAGGACTTGAGACTTAGTTAGTGAGAGCCTTACCGCAAGAACTCACGGAACTAAAACACAAGGGAAAACTCAGGAAGAACAGGAGCCATTGGAGAAACGCCGAGAAACCAGCCAGGAATGAAATAATACTATGTGATTAAATACTGCGGAGGAGTGATTATTGGAATGCTTGTCAGGGTTTGTTGTAGTTGTGTTGGACCAATTTGCAGAGCAGAACGAGGAAGCGGCATGGTGAGTTAAAAAGTTTAATTTGAGCTGAGCAATAACTTACAAAATTTTCTGAGAGGGATACAGGCAGGAAACACAAGCTTGGTTAGGAGCACAACAGAGACCGCACGGGTATCAAGCAGTAGAATGCAGTGGTGTGAACAGAGAACCAGAAAGGGAAGTGGAGAATGTAGCAATGAACTGAGGGAGAGAGAATCGGATGCAGCTGGTGTGAGAGAGACTGACGGTAGCTGAGGGAGAGTGACAAATTAACACTGATGAGCAAGGAGCGCTGGGAGGTAACAGAAAACCTCTAAGTGAACTAATACTGTCAAAAGAACATAAACGGGAAGGAACCAGATCTATAAGGAAATACAAACTAAAACATCTAACATGGTAATCCAGAGAAGTAACAAAAACCTAAACACCAGAATGAATCCAATAATCTGAGTGAGCTGAAATAAAGCAACTGAAGAACATGGCAGTGCAGAGAAAGTTAACAGAACACAAACTCAAAACCCCAAACACAGGCAAATTATGACATCATTAGCAGAATAATGTCAGCTATGAGGAAAGTAGAACTGAGAGACTGGGGGAAAGTGAATAGTTAACAAAGATTACAGAGGGGTCTAGGAAATCAAAGGCCCCTTACATATTATATTTCCACAATACATATGCAGCTATGAACCCCTGATTACAATCACTTTGTCCTTTCACATCATACAAGTCAGACCGTGGTAATCCCGAACCCTGTGTTCTTTAAGAGCTTGCCGTTTAGACAGAAGAACCAAAGTGGCTAGATTTGCAACATGCGGCATTCACCTGAGCAGTGCATATGACATGTAAGCCGAGGGGAAATCCCTAAGGGGCTGAGCTCTATCTCACAATCTCCATGCAGGGTTTCTAAATCCATTCAGTGCTTTAAATACAAGCAAAGTTCTACATCATCATTAACATCTGCATCAAATTCTGTTGAGCAACGTATTTTTTTGGATAAGCAGAGGCAATATCAAAGATTATTGCCTCTGCTCTGTGACCACAGCGGGCTCCTGCTGCTTCTACAGCTGTACCAAATTAATATGGCACGCTGCTTCCATAATCCTATATTACCCAGTGCAGTTCATAGTAGGTACAGGTGCCGCCCAAGGTGGATCAGGGGTACAATATTGGTGGATTTACTTCTAAACCCCTTTCCATGTTTTCATCCACAAAACAGGACAGGTCCAGACTGCAACGAATAATCAGGTCTGCAGAGAGAATAATCAGGGCTGACCTTCCCTCCATCCAGGACTTATACAGGTCTAGGGTCAGGACAAGAGCTGCTAAAATCTCTGCAGACCCCACACACCCTGCACAAAAACTGTTTAGAGTTTTACCTTCAGGCCGTCGCTACAGAGCACTGTTTACTAAAACCAGCCGCCACAGAGAGAGTTTCTTTCCCCAGGCTGTTTCTCTGATGAACATTTAATAAAGTACCAAACAACCTAATACTGAAGTCGCAATTCCACCTTGGATATGTGTATATTGTATATATGTATTTAAGGACATAAAGATATATGCAGAATATATCTTATAACGCAAAAAAAAAAAAAAACCCAGAGAGCAAAGTGTACCCGAGTCAAATTCCTTGTTTGTTGTATGTACGAACTTGGCAATAAAGCTGATTCTGATGTTGGGACCTTTCAGTTGATTGTGAGGTGTAAAGAACACATGTAAATGATAAAACGAATGTTCTGAAAGGGACTACTGATACAAAAACCATTAAAATTGTATGAACCAGACACAATGTATTTTTGTACATTACCCCACACCTCCCATATAAAGTTATTTCCAATCATCTGTGTGTTGATAATAATTAAACATTGTTATTTTCTAAATATCCATATAAGTTTTATGAGGTCTCTTGTAGATTTAGCTGCCCCAACAAATTTGACCTAATATAGACTTCAATATTTTTTTCTTCTCACCCTTATGAGCTATTTGATTCCCTCTGTTTCTTAATGCTTTCTTTACGGAAGAGAATTCTTTTAATACCTCTGATTCAAAAGAAGTGAGAATTCAAATGTCCTTTAGCCATACAATTTCTTAAGTCGGAGGGACATCAAATGCATCATATTTACTGGGAACAGACATCATGGTGAGCTTCAAGAGTTAGGTTATATGTTCTTCTTTTAGCCTCATTTCTGATGTTCTTCATGCATTTTAGTCAAACCTTTGTCGATATTTTACACTTTGCTATAGCTAATAAGAACTACTGCTTCAAATACAGCTTGATGCCATTTTTCATGTTTTTCTATGCTAACACTGATAGCAGTCAGTCAGTCATTTTCTAGTGTTTCCATAGTGGGTCACGGGGAAGCTGGTGCCTATCTCTAGCAGTCTATGGGCGGGAGCCTGTCATCCCTGGAGATGACAGACTTAATCTGAGAGACGTGAAACGTGGGGTGAACTCGAAGACTTCAGGGGAGACGTACAGCAGTGGGGCTGATCACAGACTCAATGACATAGGGCCCAATGAAACAAGCAGAAAGCTTCTTGGACATGGATTTGAGCGGAATGTCTCGAGATGAAAGGCACACTCTCTTATTTTGGGATGCTGTACGTTGAAGGGCGTGTATGGTGGATACCCAGATGTGCCTGCAGCGATGGATGTGGTGATGAACAGATGTTACCGTGATGTCTTTCTCGTCAGCTGAGAACAGAGGTGGTTGGTAACCGATGGAGACCTCAAAAGGAGATAGACCAGTAGCTGATGAGACATGAGAGTTGTGAGCATATTTAATCCAGGAAAGATACGTACACCAGTCTGTTGGGTTGGTGGAAGAGAGGCATCTGAGAGTGGACTCCAACTGTTGGTTCATTCATTCGGTTTGTCCATTTGACTGTGGATGATAACCAGAGGTTAGTGACACTTTAGCTCCTAAAGCTAAACAGAATTGTTTTCACACCTGAGAAATAAACTGGGGTCCATGGTCAGAGAGAATATCTTGGGGAATACCATGAAGTCTGAAAACGTGTTTTATGAGTAATTGAGCTGTTGGTAGCTCAAGGGAGGATGGTAGCTTCCTCATAGGAACTAGGTGGCAGACCTTAGAAAAACGGTCAACAATGGTTAGGATGGTGGTCATGCCCTTAGAAGTCGGTAGCCCAGTTACAAAGTCCAAAGCAATGTGGGACCATAGCCGATTAGGGATGCTGAGGGGTTGAAGCAATCCAGCAGGTGGTTTATTTGTGGTCTTGTGTCTGGCGGAGACTGTGCAAGCTTGAACTTACTTCCTTACATCACGGTGGAGGGATGGCCACCAAAACCGTTTGGAGATCAAAGCTGCGGGATGGGCCAAAAACTTGGCTGTGTGAAACCAATGGATCAGGCGTGAACGGACCGTCGAAGGCACAAAAGTTTGGTCCTGGGGCCCAGTTCCAGGGTCGGGCTCTTCACGTTGAGCTCGGTGGACTAGATCCTCTATCTCCCATTTAAGTGCACCAATTGTCCAATTGGGAGGCAAAATAGGTGCTGGTTCCTTCTCAGAATCATCTGAGGAAAACTGTCTGGATAGGGCGTCATGTTTAGCTTTCTTGGAGCCTGGTCTGTAAGAGATAGACAGGTTAAATCAGGAGAAAAACAAAGACCAACGTGATTGGCGAGGATTTAACTGTTTGGCTGACTGTAGATAAGCTAAATTCTTGTGGTCCGTCCACACTAAGACTGGGTGTTCTGCCCCCTCGAGCCAGTGACGCCACTCCTCCAGAGCCAGTTTGAAGGCTAAGAGTTCCTTGTCACCAACATCATAGTTCTTTTCAGCATTGTTAAGTCGGCAAGAGAAAAGGGCACAGGGGTGCAGTTTCTTATCTGATTGTGATTGTTGTGACAACACTGCCCCCACTCCGGTGTCTGAAGCATCGACCTCCAAGACAAATTGTTTGGACGGATCTGGATGAGAAAGGATGGGGGCTCTAGAAAAATTCTCTTTAAATGTCTGAAAGGCATTGTTCGTCTCC
This sequence comes from Crenichthys baileyi, assembly GCA_036173005.1. NCBI lineage: Eukaryota > Metazoa > Chordata > Actinopteri > Cyprinodontiformes > Goodeidae > Crenichthys > Crenichthys baileyi. Next base: position 392,547 of record JAHHUM010001191.1, on the reverse strand, counting down.
GGTGTCCAGGAGAAAGGAGTCTTAGTGGAGGTCAAGGTAGTCAGAGGGGCAGCTGTCTGACTATAGTTTCGTATGAACCTCCGATAAAAATTGGCAAATCCCAAGAAACGCTGAAGCTGTTTACGGGAATCAGGAACAGGCCATTCGAGAACAGCCTTGATCTTTGCAGGATCCGAGCGGACCTGTCCACCCTCTAAAATGAAACCCAAGAATGTAACAGATGGTTGATGAAACTCACATTTTTCAGCTTTTACAAAAAGCCGGTTCTCCAAAAGCCGTTGAAGTACTAGACAGACATGACGACGGTGTTCCTCCATGTTCTTGGAATAAATCAAAATGTCATCCAAGTAAACAAAAACAAAAATGTTCAGAAAATCTCTGAGAATGTCATTGACGAGAGCCTGAAAGACTGCTGGTGCATTGCAAAGAACGAAAGGCATGACTAAGTACTCGAAGTGTTCAAGTGGTGTCTTGAAGGCTGTCTTCCACTCATCTCCCTGGCAGATTCTGACTAGGTGATAGGCATTTCTAAGATCTAGCTTAGTGAAAATAGTAGAGCCTTGTACCAGTTCAAAAGCAGAGGAAATGAGAGGAAGGGGATACTTGTTCTTGATAGTGATCTGGTTTAAACCTCCATAATCTATACAGGGATGCAGGGACCCATCTTTTTTCCCCACGAAGAAAAAAACCTGCTGCTAAAGGGGACGAGGAGTGCCGAATTATTCCTGCAGACAGAGACTCATTAATGTATTTCTCCACAGTTTGACTCTCATGTTGAGAAATATTATAGAGTCGGCTGGACGAGAGTGGGGCCCCTAGGAGGAGATCAACAGCACAGTCATACGGCCTTTGGGGTGGCAGGGACGAGGCCTTGGCCTTACTAAAAACCTGTCTCAGATCGTGATACTCAGTGGGGACCTGCGAGAGATCTGGGTTATCATTATCAATGTCTTTTAACTCCGGGGGGCTTTGAAAAACAGCTGATTGGAGACAGGAAGCGAGACAATGGGTGGACCATTACAAAGTAACCACGGGAGAAACCTAAAACTAGGGGGTTCTGGGAAATGGGGAACACAAAGAACGAAATCTTTTCCGTATGATTACCAGACAGTATGAGCTCTAGTGGTTTAGTACGGTGTGAAATCTTATGCAACCTCTGACCATCTAGAGCAGAAACTAAGTGTGGTGAGGGAAGGGGTTCCACCTCTATTTTAGCTCGATCTACAAGTTCCTGATCGATTAGATTCTGCTCACTACCAGAATCGATTAGGGCTGACATATTTTGGGTCTGTTGATTGAAAACAATAGAGGCAGGAAGAACAAGTCTGGGGGTCTGAAGGGAACATGTTGGTCCGTCCGGCGGACCCTGTCTTTTGGCCGCACTGGACAATGTGGGCATAAGGCTATGAAATGATCTGGAGAACCACAATATAAACAATGGTTATATAATAGTAATTAAAAACTACCAGGCTTTTTCTCTTGACATCTAAAACAATGTTGGTGTACTCATGTAAATCATGTTGAGTTTAGCAATGCCGGCTACCTTTCAGAGCAGGAACTGATGTCACAGTCATGACAATGGAAATTATTGGAGGGAAGACAGCAGGGTACTCCCTGTTTCCTGTTAGACAGGGCTAAAACAAAAACATAAACACCAAGATTTTTCCTGGCTTCAAGTTATTTCTTAGAGAATGCCCTCATAATACCATCACTTTCCAATTTCTTTGAAGAAATAGTAAATATATTAGATAAACTGCCAACAAAACATTTAAATGTATTTTTTGCTTAAATACACAAAACCTACATATAGGCAGGCAGTGCTGAAGTTGAATAGGGGCTGCAGAGTCCCTCAGAGCTGCTCTGCACAGTTCTTCGGGGCTGTCACCATCTGGATCTGTAGCCTAGTTCCAATTCAGTCTCTCTAGGTGCCTCTCACATGTTGGGCCATCGTGCATTTGGACAGGAAACAAACAAACTACTACACCTCCCAGCATGCATTGCAGCCCTGACGTCACCGCCAGAAGTGATAAATACCAACTGAAGCCATTGTTGGGTGCCATTTCCAGCCGTAGTGTGCCAATGCTACACTTGGAGGTGATCTCTGGAGTAATAGAAGCTTGCAGGTAGTTTTACTTTTCCTCCACACTAGCCATTCCCGGAAGAGCTTAAAAAGCTGGAAATCTGACTGCAACGTTTAGACATTCCGACTGCAACAGTGAATCATAATTTCCCCATTTTAGACGAAAGAGGAGACGGTGACCGTTTAAAGTGTTTGCAGATGCGCGACGACATGTAAATTCATTTTGTTTTCTATTTTGGGACATTTTTGGTCTCTAGTCTGGGCAGGGTGAGGCATATAGTTAAGGTGATCTTGGATCATCATTACTTAATCCAAGGTATTAACTTGTTGCATGCAATATTGATTGAAGTTTATGCTAAACTGTTTTGGCTGCTGTTTGAATACTTTTGAATGTCGTATGTGTGTGTACTGTGTTTTGATCAACTGAGCGCTGACTCAGTTGGAGTTAAAGTTGACGTTAAAGCGGACTGAAGCTAAGAACTGAGCCTCGTGTTCATCGCCATTGTTTCATAGTTTATGGACTTTGTGTTTTTCCATTGGGTTCCCACCTCAGAGTTTTATGACCCTTTGTTTCGAGACTAGTCCACTATCAGCTTTTAGTGGATAAGGGGCCAGCTAGTAGGTCCTTTACCACGTCTGAGCTGGCCTGCTTCTACCGTATAACAGCTGACAGCAGCTATCAAGAAGCATCAACGGACCAAAGAAGGCTTCACTGTTTGTTAATTCTGCTCCACTTTCCGAGTTAACCCAAATTGTTATTTTTTTCCCATTCTGTTTATAAACTGCTGGTTTGATCTCCACCTACACTCAGTGTGCATTTTCATTTTTGGGTATTCATTTACTCCTTTATGTAGAATACTGTATGCTTAATTAGGTGAAGGTTGTTGGACCGGAATAGTGAATTGTAATAGTGGACTATTGGTTTAATAAATTCTCACATAGATAAAGAGACAGCGTTTGTGTTCATTTTGTGCAAGAATGATTTGTCCATCAACTAAGGCTAGTGGTCCCCACCATTCTGTAAAATGGTTGATAGCACATTTAGCATGGTTTTGGTTATTGATGATCAGTTATTAATGACAATTAACTAATTGTAATTATTAAGTGCTGTGAGTGTAACTCTGATTTCTATTCGATATGATTTTTGGTTAGAATTTATTTCTTTGAATTATGATTTTTAATTATAATGTTTGATAAATATTTATAATCAATAATCATAACCACTTACATAGTGGCGTCCCTTGGTGGGCCTTAGAATGACAGATATCGCCTATTGCACAGAGTAACACAATTGTGTCATCCTGGAAACTTATGACCTCATTGTGAGACTTGGTGATCTTAGGTCATAGGATATCTCTTGATCAGGATTTGCTCAGTTCTACTGCAGAGGAATATTAATACTTTTTCTTATGTGTTTTGTGGATGCAAAGTGTCTTGTTTTGGTGCATTTTATCGTGTGAAACTCGAACTAATTTTGCAGCTGATCATAATTATGCTCCCTGCAGGCTTGTATCAACAGCTGCTGATAAATCAGTCTTGGTTACCATAGCAACCACATTTCTACAATAGTAGAATGCATCCTATCTGCCTCTGGTGTCCATTGAGTGTAACTACAGCTGGGACTAATACTCTTCGGGTCAGGGAGGGGACACCACCCCCATCTGGTGGCCATTAGAGGTAATTGCAATTGCAGCTGGGTTTTCTCCAGTGCAAGACAGGAGTTTGATTCCATCTGGTGTTCACTAGTATAAATTATATTTGCAACCAGAGAAACAAAACTAATTTGATTGAATCATTTTGTTTTCCATTAACAAAGGCAGATATCCCATCACCTGTGATCAGGGGAAATAACTTGAGCTAAAATCTGAAGTTCTTTATCATTCATTACCACTTCTGTTTTAAATTTTAAACATTTTTGCTTGGTTTTCCTTGTGTGTGAAGCATGTTTTGGTCAGACTCATACAACTGCCTTTGGTTGTCTAATGTTGTAGGTCCTGCTAGAAGGTAAGTGACCCATAGTGTTGCACCACTAACATTCATTTCAAGCTAAGAATAGCATTTGAACATTTTAATTCATTTATTCCACTTTATTTTTTTTATTTAAATCATTTTATTTTTATTGTTTTTAATTTTTCCTTTTCTTTCTTCCTTTTATTATTTTCTAGACTTGGGTAAGCCACAGGTTGAGCGACAACCTGCGCATCCATTTTAAGCACACCCTACACCTGCAATTTATGGATAAAGCCATAAATCTAGTTGAGTGTATAGGTGCGTGTGGTCGCACCTATACACACCTATATTTAGCAATTGCTCATAGCTGGACAACAGCGTGGTCTGTTTTTTTTTTGGTTGTTGCTGATTGACTTTAGCAATTGTTCATAGCTGAACAACAGTTTATTTTGTTTTGTATTGTCATTGTTTTGTCATTGTGACGCTTAGCTGACATGGATAAAACACCCCAGGCTGCTGGAGCTGTGGGTCAGGAGAACTCCACAGGAATGAAGGCACAGGAAGTGATTGGGGCATTGATTCTGTTATCCCCAGAGGAGCGTAAAGGTCTTAATGATAATAGCATTGAGCAATGTAAAGCAAGGATTTAGGAGTTGCTCCAGGTTTATTAAGGAACCCACCAAAAGACAGATGAGTGGCCAATGTGTTAGGTCAGCTCAGCGTGTAAAACTGCAGTTTGAGCTGGATGATACTTTGCAGAGAACAGATGCCACTAGGTGTGAACTGTTAGAGGCTGAAGAGAAGTTGAAAGCAGCTGAGTTGAGAGCCAGAGGGTTGGAGGTATCTGAGTGTAGCCAGAACACACCCCCATCCCTAGAGGACTGGGGGGCGGAGGAAAATCCCACCTCACAGGTTGGAACCTTTGAAGATGAGACACACCTGCGACAGAGAACCTTCAGCACAGAGCAGGATAAAGTAGAAGCTGTTTTCCAAAGATTTCCTTTTCAGGCTTGTGGTGCCCCCCACACATCCACCGAGTCCAGAGCAGGTGGGAGTGGTCAGATTAGGTTCAGTAGTGCAGTGTCCCGCCCCGCTGTAGTATTAGTCTTTAGCTTTCAGACCTGATATGTCGGAAGTTGTACAGGTTGAAATTGATCGTGTTTTATTTGATTGATATATGGCAAATATTGAGTCTTAAATAGCACCAAAATACTAATCTCCACTGAGGCACTCATTAACCATCCCAAGCTATTTGACTCTCCGAGAAACATTTGAGTGTCTATGCCTTACTTGTTTTTTGAAATCATCATGCATACTGTTTTCTTGCTATTTTATAAGAGACATGATTTTGTTAGCCAATCCTGGATGCGCACCATCACTGATATAAGAGTAGACGCAGCTCCTTGGGTATTTTTTGCCGATGTAAAAATTACTGTATCATCTGTGTATGTTTGGATGCTAATATCATTCAATGCATTTGGTAGATCAATAGAAAAAAAATAAAAAATTGGTCCAAGTAGAGCCCAATGGAGCCCTGACCATAACACACTTCTTTCTGTTAGACAAATGTAAATTAATCCATTGAATAGCTTGCTCCAAATGATTTTATAGGGATAGTTTTAATAAACGGTATTTGATGGACAACAGTGTCAAATGCTCTTTGTAGATGTAAAAATACAACACAGACACAACCATGATTATCCATTATTTTGTTTCTATAAACACACGTATTGCGGATTCAGTGCAGCATTTTGCGGTGCAATAATGTCAGAGCTTGGCTCATCCCTTTCATTTTTGTCCTAAAACCACTGCCTTATTGGGCTGGTATTCACAGGACAATCCTGTGAGACCGAAATATTATTTAATAAAATATTAAAGCATTGATATTAAATAATATATTCATAATCACAACAATGGTATGCCATTAAAGTGCACTTGTGTGTAGAAATATGTGAAAAAAATGTTTTTATGATCTTATAAGAAGCTAGTACCATGCCCATAGACATCCTTAGTGTTATTTAATGCATTGATAATACTGGTTACTTCTGTGTGAGATTGCTCCTCTATTCCAAAGAGAGGCTGTGCAAAATTGATGTGATGTGGTTAATATCACAGTTAGGTGAATTAAAAGATTTAGACATCGCAAGTACAGAACAAAGGCATTTAGTTCTGTGGTTGGGATGATAAACGTTTTCACCAAGATGTTGTTTATAATAGGCTCTACGGTTTATTTTGTCTACCTAATGTTTTATTAATCTTTATGAATTTTTTTTCAACACTTTTGCATGTTCCCATAATTGATAAGAATAAATTTTGCTTTGCTTTGCTTGGCTTTTCGTATAGCCTAAGCTTATTCCTACGACATATCAGTGTGCCTCTGATCAAGGCATCTAACCTCAAGTTGCCTATCAATATTAGATCAGTACCATATACATTTTGTCCAATAGTCATTTAGTGCATATACTATAAATCTCAGACACCTCAATTATAACAGCTGTATATGTCCCTAGGGTAAACAAATATTACTTCTGAAAAGGTACCACTCTACTCTCGTGGGTAGTGGTCATAAAATTTCAGATACAAAACTTTTGTACATTTTCTGAGCACCTTTTCAGCACAAATGCAGTATTTTTTGTGTGCTGACTTCTCGGTCCTTTTCTAGCTTTTATAAACTAGTTTAGTGTGGTTGCGCAGAAATCCAGAAAGTAAATCTAAATGTGGACTTGGCCTACAGCATTTTTTATTTATTTATTATTTATTTATTTATTGTTATATTGTGAATTCTAGTTTCTCAACCTAGCACTGCACCGCAGTGAGAATCAGGTAAGTAAAACAAAAAAATACATCTCATACCAGCTCTGAGGCAGCTAACAAGTTATACTTCACCTAAAATGGGGGGTTAGTTCAAAATCAAATACCCAGCTAACATCCATGTATTTTTTCATAGACAATCGACCTAAAATGTGCAGTGAGAAATTCACTGTAAAGTTCATAAAAAGTAAAAGGTTAATAGAATTAAAATTGACAGAGAAGTTCAGACTTTTTCATCCAGAAAGAACTCTGGTTAGCTAGCTAATTTAAATGATGTACACTTTTTTGACCCTGCCTCCTTAAATTATCAGAAATAAGAATCACTAGGATCCAAAATTGAAACGAGGAATTGGGATTGGAACCGGATTCGTTCAAACGATACTTATGACTAAAATGTTTATAAAAATTCTATTGTTCACTCAAAGGATAATAAGACAAATTGTTTACACCTGCAAATATGCTCACATCATTTTTATCTGTAGAACATCCATGTGTGGAACAACTATAAGCTAAAAAAGGAAACTGCCCTGGAGGCGGATCGTGCTGCTTTGGCTCAGGACATGTGAGAGATACTCCTTGGATAAATATCCCACTTTCTCCAGAACATAGAGTCCTTTCACATCATTGTTTAGCATGTGACCATAATATTGAGCAACACAATATTTTGGAAATACCTCAACCCCTTCAAATATCTTCCATAGAATGTTGTCCAAATATGGTCGGAATGAGCATCCTTCGAAACCCTTTCCCCGCCAGGGCCCCTTTCAAAAAACTATTTCTGGGGGACCCAAAAAAGGGATCTTAACCCCGGGGCGTTGTTCGGGGGTTTCTCTGGGGCCTTGTCCTAGGGGATTTTTTTGGCCCAGAAAGACTTTTCTGTGGGGCGATGCTAAAAACTCCCTAAAGCCGATTTCTTTCAGATCCCAAAACGGAGCAGCTGTCCTCTGAGTTCCACTGGATGATTGAGTTTAAAGCGGGTAAAAAACCAGCCAAATTGGGTTGTTTTTTTTTACCCCAAAAAATAATCACTATGTGCAAACAAGTGTTACCATTTTGACATGTATACAACTAAAACAGTTTTTTTAGGGTTCAGGGTTTTCTTTTTTTTCAAAAACGTGAATGTTGATAGGAAGTTTAGACTCCGAAAAAAAGTACCGTATTCAAAATATTCATTTGGACAGGGATTAAATCTTAATTGATTGGTTATATCGAAAAAAAAGGTTACATAAAAAATTTTATCATTTTTTTCACCACTTTTTTTCAAAACTAAACAAAACCCTGTTATGTATTTGAAAACTTGTTTTTTGGGAGATTTTAGAATCTACCTCGGGAAATGTTCCCAAATTACTTTTCATTGGAAGCTTTTACCCTCATGTGTGTTTTTTTCCCAACTTGACATTTGCTGAGGGCCCCCTTATTGAGGCGGGGTTTTTAAAGAGTAAAAAGCGGGAACCAGAGAAATTCACTTTAAATATGATACACTTGGGAAATGTCAAAAGTTTTTTTTTATATGGGGAATTTTGTACAATTTCCGTCTATGTTTTTGGTTGCATATTGTTGTATATTGTTTATGTGCCATGGAAGCATAAACTTCACAAGAACATTAACGATATGCTGGGGTATCTGGCACAAAGAGGTTAGCAGCAGATCTTTTAGGTCTTGTAAATTGTGAGATGGGACCTCCATGGATTGGACTTATTTGTTAAGCAAATCCTACATATAGACTTTTTCTTTCTGGCAGGGTGCAGTGTCCTATTAAAGAGGCTGCAGCAATCTAAAATACCATTTCCATTTAAGGGTGTATGTGGTATACATGGCAAAAAAACAATTGAGTGAGATCGGGTTTCTTAATGTCACTCTTCCACAAAGGTCATGTTGGGCCCAGCCATAGTGTAAAGATTATGATTATTCATTAATTACTCGTACTCGTCGTCTTCCACTTTATCTGGGACCGGGTCGTGGGGGCAGCAGGCTCAGCAGAGACACCCAAACGTCCCTCTCCCCAGACACCTCCTCCAGCACCTCTGGGGGGAGCCCAAGGTGTTCCCAAGCCAACTGAGAGACATGGTCCCTCCAGCATGTCCTGGGCCATCCCCTGGGCCTCCTCCCGGTGGGACGTGCCTGGAACACCACCCGAGGTAGGCATCCAGGAGGCATCCGGTATAGATGCCCGAGCCACCTCAACTGGCTCCTCTCGATGTGGAGGAGCAGCAGCTCTACTCCCCCCTCCCGGATTGTCGAGCTCCTCATCCTATCTCTAAGGGAGTGTCCGGCCACCCTATGGAGGAAGCTCATTTCAGCCGCTTGTATCCGGGATCTCGTTCTTTCGGTCATGACTCAAAGTTCATGGCCATAGGTGAGGGCAGGAACGTAGACCGACCGGTAAATCGAGAGCTTCGCTTTTCGGCTCAGCTCTCTCTTCACCACAACAGACCGGCACAGCAACCCCATTACTGCGGCAACCGCACTGATCCATCTGTCGATCTCCCGCTCCATTCTTCCCTCACTTGTTAACAAGACCCCGAGATACTTGAACTCCTCCACTTGAGTCAGGAACTCCCCTCCAACCTGAAGAGGACAAGCCACCCTTTTCTGGTCAAGAACCATGGCCTCAGACTTGGCGGAGCTGATCTTCATCTCTGCCACTTCACACTCGGCTGCGAACCGCCCCAGCGCATGCTGTAGGTCTTGGCTAGAGTGGGCCAGCAGGACCACGTCATCTGCAAAAAGAAGAGACGAAATCAACTGTTCCCCAAATCCGACCCCCTTGGGCCCTTGGCTGCGCCTAGAAATCATGTCCATAAAAGTTATGAACAGGACCGGTGACAAAGGGCAGCCCTTTGACTTAGTGTCGGCAATGTGGATCAAACTCCTGCTCCGCTTGTTCAGAGACTGGATGGGCCCTAATAAACGGCCCCCGATTCCATACTCCTGGAGCACCCCCCACAGGTTGCCACGAGGGACACAGTCGAATGCCTTCTCCGGTCCACAACACATGTGGACCGGTTAGGCAAACTCCCATGAACCCTCGAGTACCCTGTAGAGGGTATAGAGCTGGTCTAGTGTTCCACGGCCAGGACGAAAACCACACTGCTCCTCCTGAAGCCGAGGTTTGACTATCGGCCGGACTCTCCTCTCCAATATCCTGGCGTAGGCCTTACCAGGGAGGCTGAGGAGTGTGATCCCCCTGTAGTTGGAATACACCCTCCGGTCACCCTTCTTATGAAGGGGGACCACCACCCCAGTCTTGCAGTCCAGAGGCACTGTTTCCGACCGCCATACAATGTTAAAGAGGCATGTAAACAATGACAGCCCCACAACATCCAGAGACTTGAGATACTCAGGGCGGATCTCATCCACCCCCGAAGCCCTGCCACCGTGGGGCTTTTTAACCACCTTGGTGACTTCAGCCTGGGTGATGAAACAGTCCAACCCCAAGTCCCCAGCCTCTGCTTCCACCAGGATTGAGGAGATCCTCGAAGTACTCCTTCCACTGCCTGATAATGTTGCCCCAGTCGAGGTCAGCAGCCTCCCAACCCCATAGTAAACAGTGTTAGCGAAGCACTGCTTCCCCACCTGAGGTGCCGGACGGTTTGCCAGAATCGCTTCGAAGCCAACCAGTAGTCCTTCTCCATGGCCTTACCGAACTCCTCCCAGGCCCGAGTTTTTGCCTTTGCCACAGCCCGGGCCACGGCACACTTGGCCTCACAGTACCCGTCAGCTGCCCCAGGAGTCCCACAAGCATACCACAGCCGATGGGACTCCTTCTTCAGCTTGACAGCATCCTTTACTGCTGGTGTCCACCACCGGGTTCGGGGATTGCCGCCGTGACAGGCACCGCAGACCTTCCGGCCCCAGCTACGGGAAGCAGCATCGACAATAGATACGGAGAACATGGTCCACTCGGAGTCTGGTCAAAGCTCGCCCGGAAGTGCCGAGGGTTCCCAACAGACGTTCCCAGCAGACCCTCACTATGCGCTTGGGCCTGCCCAGTGTGTCTGGCTTTCTCCTCTTCCAGCGGATCCAACTCACCACCAGATGGTGATCAGTGGACAAAACATGCGGCCGAAGGACTGACGACACGACAACAACGTTGATCATCGACCTCCTACCTAGGGTGTCCTGGTGCCAAGTGCACTGATGGACACTCTTATGCTGGAACATGGTGTTCATTATGGACAATCCATGACTAGCACAGAAGTCCAATGACAAAACACCACACGGATTCAGATCGGGGAGGCCATTCCTCCCGATCACTCCTCTCCAGGTGTCACTGTCGTTTCTCACGTGGGCGTTGAAGTCTCCCAGCAGAATAATGGAGTCCCCGGGATGGGCACTATCCAACACACCCACAGGGACGCCAAGAAGGCCGGGTACTCACTCACGATACGCACTACCGCTCAGCCCATAGGCAGAAATGACAGAGACCTCTCGATGTGGAGACGACAGTCAGAGACCTCTCGATGTGGAGGAGCAGCAGCTCTACCCCAAGCCCCTCCCGGATTGTCGAGCTCCTCATCCTATCTCTAAGGGAGTGTCCGGCCACCCAGGAGCTCTCCGACGAGTCCCGACCCCAGGCCTGGCTCCAGGGTGGGACCCCGGCTCCGCCGTACTGGGCGACGTCATGTATCGATGTAATGGTCCTCACGAGGGTGTCTTGAACCACTCTTTGTCTGACCCGTCACCTAGAGCCTGTTTGCCATGGGAAACCCTACCAGCGGCATTTAAGGAGGGGTTCAAGGAGGAGTTGATTAATTAATATTTATCAAAACCTATAATTAAAAATCATAAATCAGAAAATTATTTCTTAACCAAAAATCATTACCTACAAATAGAAATCAGAGATCTCCTCTAGTGTTGTGATTATGGGCTCAAAGCCCTTAATAATGACAAGTTATAATTATCATTAATAACTGATAATTATTAACCAAAACCACGCTAAATGTCACTGTTTAATCAACCGCTTCACTGAAGGTGGGGGAACTTTGACTTTATTTTGACAGATAAATCACTCTTGCTCAAAATACACACAAACGCTTTCTCTTTATCTACGTGAACATTTGTTTAATAAACAGCCCTGATAAAGTTTGCTATTCTGATTCAATAATCTTCACCTAATCAGGCATGCAAAATTCCACAAAAAAAGGGGTAAAATAACTAACCAAACAAAGATAAAACAACATTGAATGTCTATGAAAGTCACACCAGCAGTTTATGGTCAAAAATGGTAATGGAACAAAGCTTTTGAAGTGGCCTCGACCAACCCGCAGTCATAAAACCCCCAAAGTTGGAGCTCAGTGAAACACAAAGGGCCGTAAAACTTTTAAGTAGCAACCAGTGGAAAAACACTAAGAGTGAAGACAATGGAACAGTGTGTTTTCCACTATGAGGTTCTAGCTGAACGGGATTACTTGGTGCCATCTTCTCTGGAGCAGGGGAGAGAGGGGAGATTTGTTATGTGTCTGTAACAAACTCACGGGCAGTCGGCTTCTCCTTCTTTGGCAAAAGGGGAAATAAAGGACGGACCGTCAGCAGTCGACTGGAGCAAAAGACAAAGAGGAAAATGTTGTCTCCTTGGAAAACCTCCGTGGGTTATTTTTGACTTGCGTGTCAATTCCACGCCTTCGATCGGTAAGATAACTTGCTGGTCTTCTTATCACAGTAAGCTTTTAGCTTGTTGAGCTTCTCATGAGTTTGGCCAGTGAGGATAATGAATTAAACCCACATGTGAGTTTCTTCTCCAGAATGATGCGCACCTCCATTGCGCGGTAATCACGTCTCGGTTTCCAGCGGGAGAAAAAAACAATGTTGGGGCACCTCCCGTGTTCTTACATAGCCCACTGTGACATCAGAGCTGCGACGTCCCTTCCTGTTAGCTGCAATGCATGCTGGGAGATGTAGCAGCAGACGATACTTGGTGGTATAGTAGCAAACAAATGGTCCAACAATAGGATGAAGCAAGGACTGAACTACACAGAAAACAAAAGAGACTGGTAAAAAGTCTGAATTCCTGAATGCACAGTATTAACCCATTTTCATGATAGCTTCCAGGAAGGAAGATTCACAGCTGCAATACCCGTGATGTCATAGAGCTGCAAAACTCTGCTTGCAGTGGCATTTTTTCCTCTTTGCCCTCAGCTCTCCATCGGTTCCATTGGGGAGGAAACTCACGTGAACATCTCGATCTTGCTGGCAGAGTAAAAGACTGTATTGTCACAGAAATCTTTCATCCAAAGTAAAGTACGGTCTGCTGTCTGTGTATCCAGTAAACATACCTGTAAAATAAAACTAGCCACCTGAAACTGTTGTCTGGGTTCCTGCAAAAATAATCTAATAATAGATTCCTCAAGAAGAGATGTTTCCTTAATTATGTCAACAAAGCGGTTTTCCTTCCAATGCCCTAAAGAACACTAGAAACAGCAGCCCCATACGCCTGACACTTGTACCAATCCGAGCAGAGGCTTGCCCCAGCCGCTAGACTGAAAGCACATGTTCTCTGTTCATCGGACCTGATGAACTCAACGTACTCTTTTCATCAGTACTATTCACTTACTATATCTTTAGTAGCCAAACTTGGAGGGATGTTATTTCATTCCACTCTCTCATCCTGTAGAGCAGAACAGCAAATCACGTGTTGCTGAGCCAGCTGCTAATGCTAAAGCTCTGATAATGCTAAGGGCAGCCAACATTAATTCTGCTCTGTTTGAAACATAGCTGGCTTTGTTTGCGCTACGATCAGCCATAGCACGTCGCCATCTTGGTAGTCATCACCCCATTCAGTCAGTCACTGTGATGGGTTGTTAACGTGACGTTGAGAATCAGTTGTCCAAATTGTTATTGAATTATAATTCAGCAAATTATTTTATTAAAATTCTATTTTATTTTCCCCCACTGCTTTGCATTGTGAACTGGTTGTTTGAACACATAGCAGCTGTTGCTCTCTGTAAGCTTTTAAAGCTAATTTGGTTCCTAAACATACATATTCGCAATGAACTGTGATATCACTGCATCGTTTTTTTTTTTTTTGGCTATTGGTTTCAGTTTTTTTCTTAATTGTTCCTTAATTTATTTTTAATTGTTCCTTAATTTTTCCCCGTAGTTTATTAGTTTTATTATTTTCTTTTTTTCTTACTGGCTTAGTTGAATATTGCGAGCTTAGTTAGAGATTTTTGACTAAAGTATTTTATGTAAACCCTGAGTCGCAGGAAGGTTGGGATGTTGGTCAGATGGGCATCATTGTAAGTAACCAATGACAGTCTTTGTATTTTAAGACTGCTGCCACAAAACTCTCACCTCCAACAGAAAAAATTTGCGAGGACAGTAAAAATTGAGAAAAGTGCCAGACTTTCACATGGGCATTTTCATTTTAAACTCTTCCTTTCATGATTAGGTTTTTGGGGACTCAAACGCAAGAAGAGCACAAGTCTGTTTGAATGATTTAATAATAATAAAAAAAGTACAAAAAACAGGTATTGCATAAAGAAATATGGATGGAAATACTGCATGCATAGAGAACATAGAGCAAAGGCGGTATAAAGTCAGCAGAAGGATCCAGTGGAGAGCAAAGAAAACCAATGACTATATATACAGGGGTAGATAAATGACAGGCAAACCAGAAGAGCTAATCAAAGGGAATGAATTGCAGCTGAGGCAGAGAGAAGGCAATGCAATCAGAGGATATGTGGAGCAGCTGAGCAGAGCAGAAAAGGGGGTTGAATAAACATGAATGTAGCTGAACAAAAACCCTAGGGAAAATGTCAAACTGAGATCTAACCAGAAACAACCTAAATGAAAAGGAATACACCTAAAAAGCAAGAGCACAACAAATAAACCCATATAGCAAAACTCCAATGGCAAAAATAAAAACAGAATATGGAAAAACCTGTAGAAAATAAACAACAAGGAAAATGCTGGAAAAACATGAACACAAATAAAATCCAAAACTCAACACCTCAGGATTGTGCCTCTTTCTGGATAAAAGCAAAGCTATTTGTAGGCATTGTAAAGCTGAATAATTTTATTTTTGGTGTCGTTCAAATCTGAAATATAATTTAAAATCACCCACTGTAACAGAAAGAGGGAGTCTTCAGCAGACTATGATTTGATGTAGTGTGTTGGAGAAAAATAGATAAAGGCAAGATAACTACAACAAGGTAACCTTTTTTAAACAAGCCAAATAAAACATTATTGTGCTGGCAGCATCAAATAGCTTTAGGTTTGTATTAGTATTCATTATGATGGAATTATCCTCAATTAATCGCAATACTTTCAGGAGATTAATCAAGACTAAAAACTGAAATCCTTGCATAGCACAAAAAAATATATAAAAAAAACATTGTGTTGGTCCAACCAAAAAAAATCCAGTTAAATACATTTGAGTTTTACGTTGTAATGTGACAAAAGGTAGAAAAGTTCAAAGGTAATGAATACTTTTGCGAAGAACTGCATGTTCGCACATACTGGATTCATTTCAGATCATCATGCTAATTGTGATTCAGTTACTTGAGATTTGCAAGTGTGTGCCTGAGCGTGTGACTTGGCCAGTTGTCCCCATCTTAACCAGCTTTATTACCATGTGGCTGGTTAACTGAAGCCGTTCGAAGGCAATGCTGCCTCTTTAGTGATGTTCCAGAGGGCTCTCCAACCTCACAGCTGGATCCTATTGTTTCTGAAAGTCAGTGAGGAGAAGACAGGCAGTTGGAGCATGATCGATGAGGTGAAAGTGGAGACAGGAAGAGTGAAAGAACAAAAAGCTCCTCAGTATCCCCTTAAACCCACAGCCGTACAACAAATCAAACTGCAGAGTGAGTCCATGCTATTCCAGTGCTGGTCCTGAATTATGTGTGGAATTTCACACATAAGCTATGACAAACAAAGGATATTTTATTGTATAAATCCAGCAAACCATCTTGCATGTTTTAGTTCTTTCCCTGGTTCAACACACATGAATCATTTATTAAATTAAGAACATAGCTTCTTACGAGTTGTCATCTGTTCCTATACAAAAGATAAAACATAAAATGTGAAAAAGACAAAATCTTAAACTATTTTTAAAAGTTCAAAGTGCCCATTTCTGAGCATTGAACTAAACTAGTCAACTACTATAAAAATAAACTGAGTGATTTGTGCTTGTCTGATATGCATACAGTTTCCTAGTAAGGGACAAAGGGTTATTCTATTCTTTTTTTCAGTGTAAGCATAAATGTAGTTCATAGATAGCAATTTTACAGTGTAGATTGGGTCCACTGAAATGTATTCAGCAGCACCCCTGATCATTTTGTATTTTTGGTCATTTTTCTTTGGTGATCCACTACAGTCACAAGGATAGGTTGGTCTGTGTCCAGCATTTGTTAACATTTCCATCAGCTACATTAGCTGCTCTTTCCTTTACAACTAAACAGCAGAGTAGAGGTGACAGGCTGTTAATTTCATCGCTTCACTGTTTATTTGCTGATGGACCAGTCACTGCTGAGAGACTGACAGAAGAACAGAGCGTTGTGCGGTGCAGACTCGGCCTCTGGGAAACACATCACAACAGGGGAGCACAGATCGACACATCCTAATGCAGCTGTCTGTATGTAGCTAATATTAAAACAGATAGGCGGGTGGGGGGCTCATGGGGTTGATATCGGAATTCATTGGGGGGTCGGGACTGTTTTGTTCTGGTTGGGGGGCTCGTTTGGACCAGGTGGACCCCTCTTTTGTTCGTGGCCCCCTCTCAGGATGGGGATAGGGGTCATTGGTGACTGGGGTCAGAGTGGGGGTTCAGGGTCTGGGTCGGGGTCATTGGGGCGGTCTGCCTGTCTCCACCCCGTAATGAAGGGGACTACCTCCTGGGCCCGGTTGCCCCTCTGGGGAATAGTTACCTCGACCTGGGAGTATAGAGTATGTATGGGAAGTTTGAGTGAGTGTATGATGTTCATTGTTGTGTGTTTTTACGTTGGGTGTTTTCATGTGTAGGCATGTGGGTGGGACTGTGTGATTGTGACTGTGTGCCCCTGTTTTTGTATCAGGTTGGGTCCTGGGCTGCACCCTCTCCTGGATCAGCTTAGGCCCCTGATCAAATGTGGATCCTGTTCCCACCCCATCATGCTCTCTGCCAGTGGCTGGTGTCTCTGCCAGCTGGTGTATTGGTGGTTCTTGGTGTCCGGGGCTGGGTGCTTTGGTGTGTGGCGGCTCACTCTTTGTGGCTGCTTGCCGGGGCCTGTGCCCTCGGGCTCTGTCGGGCCTCTGCTGGAGGGTGATGTGCCCCGGGGTCTCGGTTCTCTTAGTCCATTGCTGGATCTGCCTTGGTGTAGACAGCTTCCAGCAGGTCCTGTGGGCTCGTCGCTGCAGCTCCCTGGGTCTTCTGCACTGTGGCTGCCGGGTGGATCCCCTGGGGCTCTCATCTGCTCTTCTTTGGGGTGGGTGGGCTTTGGATGTCTGGGGCTCAGATCTCCTCCGTGTCTGTCTCGGGTCCAGGGGGGCAGGTCTGTGGCCCCTCACACTCGCTATTGCATATTTTTATGAGGAAACCTTATAAACACAAGTGTGCTTACACTTACACCTACAGATTCAGGTGTTAATAGATACACAGATGTTCTATAATGAGCTGCAGGTGTCACTAAATACATATTGCATTCATTAGTACCATGCACTTTTTGGTAGCATTGCTGTTGTTATATATACGCTTCAGCATGTGTAGAAGCAGTCTTCTAGGGTGTTATCCTTTATTCTTTTATCCTTCTTTCTCTCCTCTATTTTTTCTCCTTCCCTTCCTTTTTGTTTTTTGCCCCACCTCTATCTTTTTTGCTTTTTTTTCCCCTTTTGTTTCCGTCTCTCAGCATTGTAAGGATTGATTATTAATTATAAATATTTATCAAAAACTATGTTATCAACCGTTTTACCGAATGGTGTGGAACACTAATTATCTTGTCAGATAATTGCTCTTAAACAAAATAACGCAAACTATATCTCTTCACCTTTATTATCTTTATTATGTGAACATTTCTTAAACCAATACTCCCTCTTACAATCAAACTATTCTGTCCCAACAACGTTCACCTAATTAAGCATGCCCTATTCTACAAAAGGTGTACATTAATAATCAAAAATAAGGATATGTGCTGAGGGTAGATGGAGATCAAACCAGCAGTTTATGGACAAAAGAGTATAACACAGTAATTTGGATTAACTTGGACAGATGAACCGAAACCATGGGACTCAACGAGTTCCACATAGGAAGCACCTTCGGGTGCGGCTTACAGTCATAACCCCCCAAAGCGGGAACTTCGTGAAACACAAAGGGCCATAAACTGTGAAACAATGAGATGAACACTAGGCTCAGTTCGTAGCCTCAGTCTGCTTTAAGAATCTACTATAACTTTAACTGAGTCAGCGCTTAGTTGTTTAAAACGCAGTAAACGCTTCTGAGTTCAACAGTATTAAACAACAATCAGATGGTTCCGCAGAACTTCAATAAAGCATTGCATGTAACATCTAACTTAAAATACGTTGAATTAAATGAATGGTCATTCTAAAATTACCCTAACTATCCTACTTTATCCTGCCCAGCCAATTTCTATAGCACCAACAAAAAGGAACAGGATTACTTGGTGTCGTCTTCTCTGAGCAGCAAGTAAAGAGCAGGGCTTCGTTTGTCACGCATCCGTGACAAACTCAGGAACGGTCAACTTCTCCAATTTCGGCAGAAAAATGGAAAAAATGATGGACCGTGCACAGTCGACGGGAACAAAACAAAAGAGGAAAAATTTGTCTCCTTTGGAAAACCTCTGTGGGTTTTTCTTGATTTGCACGTTCAGACACGTCTTCGATTGGTAAAGTTAATCTCCTGGTCTTCTTATCCCAGCAAGATTTCTAGCTTTGTCAAGCTTCTCTTGAGGTTGGCCAACAATGGGAATGGAATGAAAACCTGCCTGCGAGCTTTTAATTCTCAGAGATTGCCTCCGAGCGTAGCGGTCCACTACGGCTGGAAATGGCAGTTAAAAGTTTGTTTCCTCTGCTTTTTATAAGCTCTGATGACATCAGAGTTTCGACGCTTGTTGAACTATGACGTCCGTTGCTGCGACGCATGCAGAGCTGCGCAGTACAGTCGTTTACCTGACCAAAATGGCGGGTGTGCACCCAACACGATTGCAACTGAAAAAGACCCAAAGCAGTTTCTAATTATGTTTTTATAAATATATATATCAAGCGGAGCATTTTAGCGCCAGCCGTAATCCTCCACTTGTGAAAGTAAATCTGTTGGGCGTCTTTTTGGCACTCAAACAACAATTCTGAGTGCTGCTATGCTGACAGGACACATTAAAAAAATACATGAAAAATAAAAAGATAACGTTAACTTGTGTTTTTCAGGTGATTCACCACTTCACTGTTGCAGATACAGGAGCTTTGCTGACTTTTTAAAGTTGTTCTCAAACATTATGTTAGCATTGGTGCAGCTAGCATCTGCCATCCTTCGGCATCCTGTCCTTCTGCCTCATAAGCAAAGTTCCTCTGAACAACACATTTGTTTTAGCCTCGTCAAATAAAGAGTCTCCCAAAGGCCCTCCCAAAGTGCTGTACATGAAAAAAGAGACATAATAGGAAAAGTACATTACAGTGGGATATAGGTTATTGAATAATTAAGAAACACAAATTATTAAAGAGAATAAAATAAAATTAATGATAAAATGATTGATAAAAAATGAAAGCTGGACTGAAAACTTAACTAATAATGTTTAGATAGCACACTCTGAACAAATAAGTTTTTAATCTTGATTTGAAGCAACTTGGGGTTTCAGCGCTTTTATAGTTTTCTGGGAGTTTATTCCATATTAGTCGAGCATAAGAACTAAAAGCTGCTTCTCCATGTTTGTTTCTGGTTCTGGGTATGGAGAGCCAATTTGAGCCAGAAGACCTGAGAGGTCTGCGTGACAACAAGTCTGTTATGTATTTTGGTGCTAAGCCATTCAGTGATTTATGGACTAACAGAAGTATTTTAAAGTCTACTCTTTGAGCTACAGGGAGCCAGCGTAAGGACTTTAGAACTGGGTGAGGTGCTCCACTTTCTTAGTTTTAGTGAGGATGCGGGCAGCAGCTTTCTGGATCAACTACAGCTGTCTGATTGACTTTTTAGGCAGACCTGTGAAGACACCATTACAGTAATCAATTCTACTAAATATGAACACATTCATTATTTTTTCAAGGTCCTGCTGAGACAATAGTCCTTCCGTCCTTCCATCCTGGAGCGTTTTATTAACTTTTAAACGCTCTTCCTTTGGTCCAAAAATTATTACTTCACTTTTTTTTTCAATTTTGGCTCATCCATGCATTGATTTCTTCTAAGCATTTACCAAGCGCTTGAATGGGTTCATAGTCACCTGGTGACATCGTAATGTATAGCTGTGTGTCGTCTGCATAGTTATGATAACCTATGTTGTTTCTCCTGATAATCTGAGTTAGGGGGAGCATGTAGATATTGAATAGGAGGGGCCCTAAGATGGACCCTTGGGGAACACCACATGGAGTTGAAACAAAAATTCAACATGGAAGACTCACCACCCCGTCTCGTCCAATCACTCCTCACTGGCTGCTCCAATCAACGGCAGTTCCGCACTCCTCCTCGGCCAATCATCTCCCAGGGCATCACTTTTAAAGATCTTCTGCATGGAAGACACCGCTCTTCTGCTGAGCTTCGACGATCAGCTACGACATGTCCGACTAGTGTCTGGCGACATTTCTTAATTATTCACTAACCTATATGCCACTGTAATGTAGTTTTCCTATTATGTCTCTTTTTTTCATGTATAGCACTTTTTAAAATTGTCTTCCTACTTTAATTTGATATATAAATAAATTTGCCTTGCCTTGTATTATCTCTAAGTCGGCACTGTTTGTGACGAATTCCGCCCTCCTTCCTCCTCCTCCGCTTGCAGGAGCGTTTGAATGGCCTCCGGCCTTGATGGCCCCTTTTCCCCTCGTCTCAGCTTGGGGCATGTGGAAAGTGCCTTAAGAACTCCTCCAATCCATCTACTAAGCGTCGCTGATATCGCCCTGCCTTCACAGCGGCTCCCGCCGCCGCGTCACCCGGCCCGGCTTCTCCAGTGGTTCTCCTCCAATCTCTCTCAAACCGATCTTCCCGCTCCCCTGGCTCCGACGTCTTCTTCTACTCGGGTCATCCCACAATCTTACCTGCTTCATTCATCTCGTCCATGGATTCTCTCCAGAGTTTCATATCTTCTTTTACTCAGGTTCTCCGGGAGTTCGCCTCCAATTCTGCCACATCAGCATTTCCTCCGCATCGACAACGTTCAACTCGCTCCTGGCTCCTCCCACAGACATTCAGCATCGCAACCTGGCTCCTGGCTCATCTCTGAGGGTGAGATGTATCACTCCATTTTCTTTTCTGAACTGTTTCCTCATTCATATGCCCTTTAAGTACGCTGTGTTTCCCACTCCTCGTTTACATTCAGGTAGATCATATACAATGCATTCTAACATCTCACTAAGGCGCCGCTCCAAATCCTGCAGGGGCAGCTCATTCATCTAGTTTCTCTCATTTACTATCTCCTGAGGTTGATCACTGTTTCGCTTTACCTGATGGCTTTAATGCAGTGTTTAAATTATCTACTCCCCACCTTTCTAAGAATTCCCTTTGGCGAGCTTTCGGCCGCCTTTAAGCATTTCGAGACGTCTTCTGCTCTGTTATCTGAGCATAGAATAAGTGTGATACCTATTCCTCTCTCATCGTCGACCTTCCTTCAAACATGGCTTCCAGATTTTTCTATCATATCACAAATCCTTCTCTGCCAAAGCTGCGTCCAAACTCGCTCAATCAGGAGCTGCCTAGACTGGTTTATTCTCGTCACTGAATTTTCTCATGACTTAAGCTACCTCTGATTCCTGTGGCTCAGTTTGCCTTGTTTCAGTTCTTTTCGGTCTGTTCCATCTCGGTTTAAAAAGAGGGTCTCTCAAACGGATGGTTCTCAATCCTTTTGTTGTCAAAGCCTTGCATGTGAACACATCATTATAGATGAAAAAAAATTTATTATATATATATATACAGAATGTAAATACCTTCAGTAACTCTAACAATATGCTGCTTTAAATCTTTTGTCTTATTATTTACCATAAATGAATTTTACCTTAAATATTTACAACTCCCGTTTATCCTTGACAGTCTTTCCCTTGAGTGCTTTTACCACGTATATTTATTAAATTTGTAACCATTGCCTTCTATATTTTCTTTGTACAATAAATTAAATGCAATGCAAATTATTTTAATCGTCTGTGACTTTACTTGGCTTATTATAATAAAACTAGTAAACCTTCGTATTATCTCCCTCTACTGGGGGTTGTACTTTTAAAAGCAACCTGTTTGCTCCATAGAACATTTAAATATTCATTTATGCATTCGAACATTTATACCAACCTTCTTCCTTTATTAATCAGGTGCTAAGGAACCATTTACTTTTTAATACATCTTATCTATATTTTATCCTGTCTAATCGTGGAGCACACTTTCTTTCTGCATATCAAGTTGGCGCTGCGTTTCCAGTTTGAGACAACCGATTTACAGCAGCTTCCTGTTTTAAGTGTTTTAAAATTTAAGCAATAACTGCATTACTGCCACAGCAAAATAACAAACTCTTACTAAACAATCTATGTACTGTCAATATTTTTAAGTTCATTTCATGGACGTAGCTCTTACCTCCGGCGAATCCTGGCTGGCTGTAACTCATAACTCCATCATTTCTGCCAGTCATGTTCCAAGTTTCTAATCCAGTCTCATGCCCTGTCTCATTTTAAATTTTCAGGTCTTCCGCCGTCTCTGTCCATCAGCCTACTTTTACCCTACTCCGATTATTCCTCTCTCCTTCCTCTTTCGCAAACACAGCTGTTTCTCAGGTCTATCTCTTTCTACTTTCAAATCTTATTTCTTCGCCTGGCAAACTTTAAGAAATTTTGAGCATTGGTTTACATTCAGTTCATCACTCATTGCTTGAACTTCATCATTTTAAGCCCCCTACAGCCGCAGCCTTTTCTCTCATTACGCATTAACTTCTCCTCAAATACATCTCAAAACATTGTATACCGCAATGCGCATAATTCACCAGGTCGCTCCCTTATTTTTCGTCTTCTGAATCTGGTTAATTCCGTCTCCTTTCTGCTAGATTTGGTTTCTTTAGACGAGTTTGCCGCTCTGACCTCTTCTTCTGGTCCTCTCGTCTGCAGAATTGGAACGGTATATCTTTCCTTTATGTTGACGTTGTCACGTCAGCAGATTCCATTCAGTTTTGCATGGACGCAGCTTCGTCCGTGGGTTTTGGGGGATTTCTTCAGGGTACATGGTTCGCTGCCATCTGGCCACTTTCTTTCCCCAATCCGAACCATCAGCCTTTATGAGATAATCTCCATCTCTATTGCATGCTGCGCCTGGGGCAACTAATGGAAGGAATGCATAGCCGCTTTATGCGACAATGCAGCCGTAGTGGAAGTAAATAAAGGTCGCTCCTCTTCTAATTCAATCATGCCAGATACCACCTCGAAGACCTGATACTCGACTAAATTCATCCCTCATTCCTCTATTCCAATCAGCTAATTATTACTGTAATTCAGGCTTGGCTCCCCCTGCTCAAGTCTGATTCCTTCGCTTGGAAAACCTTTTCAAACTTTTGCATCACTCATAATACTCCTCTTTACCCCGTTTGCATTCCTACCATCTTAGCTTTATTACTTATTGCTTCGATGTCCGGCATTTCAAACTACCTTACTTTAAGAGTTTATTAGCCGGCATAAACGTCTCTTCTAAGGGCCACTTTCCGAACCCATTCCAAGCCTTTTCTCAAATCATTCCATCAAACTTTTACTCTAAGGTCTAATAAAATCATAGCATTCCTGAGCCAGATCCGAGGAGACTTATCACTCTTCCCATCTTAAAAGTTCTTCTCCTAGTGCTCCGTTCAGGCCCTTCTTCATCTTACTTAAAATTTCTTCTCTCCAGCGCCTGGCTTTTAGCTTTTTATGGCTTCCTCAGAAGAGGGAATTTCCTACCCATCAAGCTCATTCGATCCTGCTAGAGACCTAACTATTTCTGATCTAAAGTTCTATACTGATCATTTTAAAAATTATCTTAAACATTACAAAGGAAAATGTCCTTGCTTCATCTTCATTGCTTGTTTAAATGGTCCATTCTGCCCTTTTCATGCCATGTTTAAATTCGCCATCAAACGCCACAAACTGTTTCCTACCTCCTTGCCCCTCCTCCTTACTCTGGAGGACTTCCCATGACTGGTTCTTGGTTCCTCAACCATCTGAGACTAATTTTAGTTCATGCAATCTTTCCCCGAGTCAGTTCTCAGGTCACTCATTTCAAATCGGGGTGGCCACTACAGCCGCCTCACTAGGAGTTTCGACAGCTTCGCTCCAACAACTCGGCCGCTGGTCCTCATCAGCGTTCTCTTTGTATGTCTGTCCTGACCTCCTATCTGTCTTATTCGCACAACGATTTATCAGTTCTTAGGTAAGAACTCTAACAATTACTGGTGGTGGTCGGCCTTATACAATTCTTTCCTCTAGTTAGATCAATTATTAATCTTCATTCTCTATTCCTGGCTCTCATATCTAAAGTTTTTAAATTTGCATATTTATTCTCCTATTTCAATTCATTTACCACGCTTTTAGACAGTTTTATTTTAGTTTTCTCTCTTTCAGATGCACCTGGATCTTTGCCACCGGCAGGCATATCCAACCAAGCCTTGTCATGCTCCTCATTCAGCCTTTTCAGGCCCATGAGTCTACGCTATTGTCAAGCATATCGAAATATGCCTTGGCAGGTATGGCAATCCTGCCTTTTTAGGCTCATCACGATCTACGCCAATGGCAGGCGTTTCAAACAGCTGTCAGGCTAGCTCTCGCCATTGGCAGGCGTTTCAAACAGCCGTCGGGCTAACTCTCGACATTGGCAGGTGTTTTATTCATGCCTTGATAGGCATCTCAATCTAAATGGTTAGGCTTCTCTAACTCCACCATCTCCAGGCGCTTTCAATCATGCCTTGACAGGCATCTCATTTAGATGGTTAGGCTTTTTCTATCTCCGCCATCTTCAGGTGCTTTCAATCATGCCTTGGCAGGCATTTTCATTTAGATAGTTAGGCTTTCATGATCTCCGCCATTGGCAGGCGCATTCATTCATACCTTTACAGCCATATCTGTTTAGTTAGTTAGCCTTCTTATGGCCTTTGCCATCTCCAGGCGCTCTTACTTGTGGCCTTAACAGGCATCTCAATCTCGTTGGTTAGGTTTTCTCTATCTCCGCCATCTCCAGGCACTTTCAATCATGCCCTGACTGGCATCTCATATACAGTACAGACCAAAAGTTTGGACACACCTTCTCATTCAAAGAGTTTTCTTTATTTTCATGACTATGAATATTGTAGCTTCACACTGAAGGCATCAAAACTATGAATTAACACATGTGGAATTATATACTGAACAACAAAGTGTGAAACAACTGAAAATCTGTCTTACATTGTAGGTTCTTCAAAGTAGCCACCTTTTGCTTTGATTACTGCTCCGCACACTCTTGGCATTCTGTTGATGAGCTTCAAGAGGTAATGGTTTCTCCATTATGTAAGTCTTTCCAGGCTGAAATGGAGTTGAAACAAAAATTCAACATGGAAGACTCACCACCACGTCTCGTCCGATCACTCCTCACTGGCTGCTCCAATCAACGGCAGGTCTGCAATCCTCCTCGGCCAATCATCTCCCAGGGCATCACTTTTAAAGAACTTCTGCATGGAAGACACCGCTCTTCTGCTGAGCTTCGACCCTCCTCCACCCCTTCTCCACCATGGGCTCCCAACTCCTTTCAAACCAAGGCCTACGCCACCACCAGGATCGGATCCCAGGGGGGGAAAGCGTACCTAATCATAAGATGTTTCTTCAAACTCATTTTCATCCTCAGTGTTCACGTCTCCCTCAGGGGTCCGAGCGCCAAAGAAATCTTTCATTAATAAACTCTTTAACCGTCTTCTTGTTGTTTCTCCATTATGTGAGTCTTTCCAGGTTGAAATGTGATTGTTGTGGTCTCTGATGTAAAGTTACCTACTGACACAAAAAACTACCTGTCCTTCAAGTAGGATTAAAACCAATTGAGTGCTGTACCAGAAAGGCTGACCCAGTTTTCCAGGCACTCTAATAAAATGGAGTGATCAACAGTGTCAAATGCTGCACTAAGGTCCAATAATACCAGCACTGTGGTTCTTCCACAGTCTGCATTTATACAGATGTCATTGAACACGTTGACAAGGCTGTACTGTGGTGAGCACGGAAGCCTGACGGAAGACAGCGGTTGGTCATTGTTAGGAAGTTGTTTAACTGTTGAAACACAGCTTTTTCAATAATGGTAAATGGACTGAACTTATATAGCGCTTTTCCAGTCATACAGACTGCTCAAAGCGCTTTATACACCCAATCGCACTCACTAACACTCACACATTCATACACTGATACACAGATCGGTAGGCAACTTGAGGCTAAGTGCCTTGCCCAGGGGCACATTGACATATGGCAGGAGAAAGCTGGAATTGAACCCACAACCTTCTGATTGCAAGACGACTACTCTTCCCACTGAGCCAGAGTCGCTGATGCTGTGGCACAGTCGCCGATGCTGATGAAGGGGAGGTTTGAGATAGGCCTGTAGTTCTGCAGTAGCAGCTTGTCCAAGTATTGCAGTTTGATAATTGCTGTTTTTAGGGCCTGGGGAAAAACACCTGACAAAAGGGATGGGTTTATTATTTGAGTTAAATCAGACGTTATGACAGGCAACGTTTTCTTAAGGAACGCTGTGGGTAAAACATCGAGACATCAGGAAGAAGAGCTTAGTTGCTGTACAATTTATTTTTACTTTTTGTAGTTTATTTGGTGAAATTGGGAAATTTTGTCAAAGATCAGTTCTAGATGGAGACATCTTTGGTACTGGAGTGTATATGGATGTGCTGACTGCCCCTCTGATCTCTGGTTTTTTCAAAGAAGTTAGCAAATTTGTTGCATGACCTGGTAGTTTTGAGTTTAGATGCTACAGTTAGTGTTTTCTTATATTGTCTCTTTGGCAAACTGAGTCATTGGAGATGATGCTTTCAAAAATAACAGAAAAGTGGTCAGATTGGGCAACATCAGTTAAAGACACCTTGGAAATGTTTAGACCTTTAGTGATGATGAAAGGGATGAAGTCCAAAATATGTCCGTGTTTGAGTGTTTGCTGTTTAACATGTTGAGTCAAACCAAAATTTTGAAAGAGTGTCACATATTTCTATTGCACTTCTGTCTTCAGGATTGTCAATATGAATGTTGAAGTCTCCCACAATAATTAAAGGGTGTGTCATAATCAACACATATCACAGCCTAAAAGCTCATTAAAATAACTGAAAAGGTTTGTTTTGGACTTAGGAGGCCTGTAAGTATTCAACCTCAAAAGAGTCAAATTTGCCCAGAAATACCTTTTTACTGTACACCAGAACATCAGATATCATCACTAAGGAAAATAAAAACAAAAAAGCTAAAAATTGTATTCCATTGTGGTCCTCCAAATACACAAAAACCAATACAGACATGCAACAAGAGAAAATATTAGATATTACATACATATTACATAAGAGTAATAAAACAATGATTTTTAATACTGCCCAATCAATTGGCATAAGTTTGTGAATGTTTTGTGCAGTAATTGCACTCTATACTTGGTTGGGCCTCTTTTTGCATGAATTACTGCATCTGTGCAGTGTGGCATGGCAAGGAGGCCATCAGCGTTTGCTCAGACTGAGCAAAGGCTGCTGGCCTGATGGCCTAAGTCTGAATTGTTGACTTTGGTGTCTCTCACCTTCTTCCTGCCCAAAGGAGCCTAAAGATTCCCTATGGGATTCAGGTCAGCCCACTTTACTTGCCATTCAAGCCCAGTTACACAATGGTCATTAAAGCAGGTATTGATATGTTTGGCAACCTGGGCAGGTGCCAAGTTGTGCAGGACAACAGATTAGAGCTTGTCAGCAGAGGGAAGCATTAAGATCTTTAAAATTATCTACTGTGCTGACTTTAGTCTTACTAAAAAACAATAGACCACCATCAGCAGATCAAATGGCTCCCTAAAACATCACTGACTGTGGAACTTCACAGTAGACCAAACAACATGGATTTTGTGCCTCTCTGCTTTTCCTCCACACTCTGATACCTTTATTCCCAAATGAATATCAACTTTAGTTTAATCTGGAAATAGCACTTTGGACAACAGAGCTACAGCCCAGTCATTTTTAAGACACTTCTGATTCTGTCTCTGGTTCAGGGGTGGCTTACTGCAAGTGTTACACTTCTGAAAATGATGGGCCAACTCATCTCTCGTGCAACATATTTATTTTTGCAGGAACTGCAAAAACAGAAAATACAGGTTACAGGAGCGTACTCGGTGTGTGTGACTAACTTCTTCTGCCTTACAATAACATTAACACAATACACTTGTACTGTAAAATCCAATAAGAATATGAATTGTATTTTAAATTAAATCCATCTAAATAAATATCTTTAACATATTTCAACTGTATTCCATCTTAATGAAATGAACAAAGTATTCTACACTTCCTCTGATTACCAGAAAATATATAGAGCAGCTTTAAACCAAAAATAACTGCATGGATAATACATACTTTAATCACAGCCGAGTAACTGGACTAGCACAGGTATAAGACCACATGTGGTCCATATCTCAGCCTGATGCTCAATTTAACTCTACATTTAACTCAGTAATTCAGTTTTACACAAGCATCTGATGACATGACATTTACTCCGTACAACATAGGTTTTAGCCATAAACTCATGCTTTTTTGTGCATATCTCAGTAGTTAGCTCATATCTCTTTAGCTCACAAAGACATGAAACACTTCTGTGGTTCATTACCACGATCGCCATGGACCGCAAGTCCGCCATTTTACTGCAGCAAATCCCCTACGAGCCCTTAAACTTACGAATTAACTCTTTAGCTTGACATCTGTTACACTGTAAGACCCTCATGATCTATTACTGCTGATGTCTATCACTTATACATTATTTACAACCCAGCTTACCTGCAAAAACAGAAAATAGCAGGTTATAGGAGCGTACTCGGTACGTATTCTGCACAGTGTTTCATCATGCACTGATTAACTTCTTCTGCCGGCCTGAGCGTCAGCTACTGATGCATAAGGCACAGAGCGTCCTCTACTGGCATAACTTATACTACACCTTCAGATAACGAAATAGACGTTATCCGTAGTTTTTTCCAAAAGAAAGTGACTTTAAGCATAAAAATAAAATGTGGGGCTACCATTTTCATGCATTCATCTATACCATAGTGCCACACAAGCAATGCAACAGTTGTAGCCTATGTTTTGGATACTGTGTTATTGCTCTTACCTGAATTCTTAAATTCAATTCATTTCAGTTTATTTGTGTAACGCCAATTCACAACACGTTGTCTCAAGTAGGGCTGCAACTAACGACTATTTTAATAATCAATTAATCGGTTATTCTTTCGATTAATCGATGAAAATAAACATTTTCAATTTTCACCTTTCACCCTTTTTATTCCAAAATAGAACATTTGGACTGACAGAGCAAATAAGCTCACAAAAAAACAGGTTGCTGCTTGAGTGTTCTGTTACAATATTAATAAATAATAAAAAATGAATAAATAAATGTTTGTCAAATAGCTTCAGTAAAACAAAAAGGTGAGTGCATGATGTCTTTCTATTATGAAGCCTGTCATTGTTAGCTGTTTTTTTCTGGAATGAGAAAGACAGTATAGTATGCGTATCTATTTTAGTATAATTTACAACAACCCAATAAATCCCCTGTTTTTTTCGCAGTATTAGGTTAAGGCATGTAAGTAGGCCAAAGAGTAATTAAGCACAAGATACACACACATACATACATACATACATACATTGTATAAAAGGCCTGAAAGTCACCAGTTATGGTACTCAGCTATTGCCAAAGTGTTTTAATTAACTGGTAATCAGAGTAGGTGTTAATCTTTCAGGGTGAGCCGGCTCAGGGGATTGGTTGCATTGTTAGTGATGTCACCGTTTAACTTTGTGTAAGGAAATCTAATGTGAGGCTACAATTGTGGGAGACCCAAATACTAGTTAGAGCAACGTGTGTGTGAATGACAAGTGAGTATAATTAAGGGTTGATTTAGATATTCTTTGTTAACTGCTGCAAATGTCCGGAGTTTCTTTACTTAACAGCTGTGTCGGCTCGGTACGTGCCTACTCATTAGCCGCTAGCACATCAGCGCCTGCAGTTTGGGTGTAAATGCATCATGTTCATGCTGACTAACACTTGTATGTTCATTGTCCAGTTTCAGTACAGTTCCCAGAGTGTTATCCCTGGACCAATATGTTGTGTAATTAGTTGAAGTTGAAGTTTTATCGTCCGTTGTTCAAAACTACTCTTATGGCCAACCAGAAGTAGCATGCATGGCATTTTGCGATAAGAGCGCAATGCCGTTTCCGCTACAGGAAGTGCAACGTTAACATTGACAGTGACTTGCCACATTTGAGATATGTGTCTGTAGATTGTTTTATGCCATGTTTACTGGTGTAATGAGAAAGAGGAATATTGTAATATTTAATTACCAACCTTATTTGATTTATAATGTTTATACCAGTCTGTTGACAGTAATTGGTGAAGCTAATTTATGGATATGTTTTATTTTATTATAACCCAAGTTGTGTTTGTTATTTTTATGGGAAACCACATACACACGTACACACACACACACACACACACACATACAAATACATACAAATATCCCATCCTCATATGCTTCCCTGAAATAAAGAGAAGAGGAAATATTGGATCAACCTCCAGTCCCTTTTCTGACCCGTACTCTGATTGGCCTTAAGAAGTGCTCTGGCCGGCACCCTAGTGTGAACTTTGTGGTAAAACCTAAACTAGCACCTTACAGTCTCTAAGTACCATGAAAAATACCTCATTGCAAAAATATGAGTAGATCTCAGATGTTACTTTAATCCCTGTCTGAATGCAATCCATCCTTCCTCAATTCTCCCTACCATACAGTGCAGTGTCTTCACCCAGACTTTGTCAGCAAATACAACTTGGAGCTTAATCATTAAAAAGCACATGTAAACACTGATTAAGCTAATTAAACTGAAATTAAAAAGTAACACACACTTTATCACAGTCATTAACAAGCAGACAAGGAAACAGTGTCATCAGATAAGCTACCGGAGAGACTAACGTTACGTTTCCTCACTTCGAAAAGGAACAAACATAGGATACTGTAGTGGCTAATGCTGATGTTAGGCTTCCTTCACCCTCATCGAGTCCAACATGTTTCCGTTGCAGGTGCTGCATCATCACTGTAGTGCTGCCGTGCCATGTCCAGTAACTTTTGCAAAGCTTGCATGCTACGCATTTTTTTTTGTTTTGTGAAGCGTGAAGGGCTCCCACACTTTTGAGGACTTGGGTCAAACCGTTTTCTCTGAGTCGGCCATTTGTAGAATTTACTTGAATATACCGCCTCTGCTATGCCTCCACCTTGCTTCGTTTAGCTCGCTGTGCAGGATGAGTTTTTTATTTTTTACTGTATTTCGGTCAGCTCGCATTGACAAAACTCTGCAGGTGACGTACACCGCTCCGCGACAAGGAGAGGGACTCAGAAATCACGGGACACAACAAATCGATAATGGAATTTGTTGCCAACACTTTTAATTATTGATTTTTATCGATTTTTATCGATTTTATCGATTCGGTGTTGCAGCCCTAGCCTCAAGGCACTTTGCAAAGTCAAAATGGACTTTGCTTTACAATTCTCTGGAGGTGGTGATTATACATATTACTTGTGCACCTTTCTCTACCACACTTTTTCCTTCCACTCAACTCTCCATTTTTATGCTTGAGGAACTGGACTCTGTGAACAGCAATATTGAAATTTTCAGAGAAAGTGAATTTTGGGTTTTTATTAACTTTGACAATTATGTCTTACATTTAACAGCAACAAAAGCTCATCTGCACAAAAGTTGTCTAATGGTTTTATGAAAAAGAATTGGATGCACAAATTTGAATTCATTTAGAAATTTTTTAATCCCCACGGGGAAAATATTACATACAAGACTCTGAAAAATAAAAACAAAATACGGGGTTTTGGACAATGAAACTGAAACACCTGATTTTAGACCACAATAAAAATTTAAAAATTAGTATGGTGTAGGGCCTCCTTTTGCCGGCCAATACAGCGTCAATTTGTCTCAAGAATGACATATACAAGTCCTGCCCCGGGGGTCAGAGGGATTTTAAAGGCCCATTCTTCTTGCAGGATAGTGGCCAGGTCACTACGTGTAAAAAAAGGGTGGAGGGAAAACGGTTTTTCCCGGTGCCCTCCCCCCCTAAAAACACCCCAAAGTGGCTCTTTTAATAATAAAAAAATTTAGATCTGTTGCTGTGCAGGCCATGGGAAGATTTTGTTCAACTTCACTATCATGTTCATCCAAACCAATCTTTCACCAGTCTTGCTGTGTGTATTGGGGGGGCATTGTCATCCGGATAAAAGGGACCGCCTTACGGATACAATGTTTTTGAACCCACTGGATGGGGCACATGGTCCTCAAGAATGGGTTGGTAGTCCTTGGCAGTGACGCCCCCCTTCAAAAAAGGGGCCAAAAATATTTGGGACCCAACAAAAAGGGGAAAAAAGGAAAAAAAAAAAAAAAAAAATAAAAAAAAGGGGAAAAAAAAAAAAAAAAAAAAAAAAAAACCCCCCCATAATTGATCCCCCCCCTGCTTTTTACTCTGGGCATGCAACAGTCTGGGTGGTATGCTTCTTTGGGGCTTCTCCACACCGTAAACCCCCCTCCCCCGGATGTGGGGAAAAAGAAAAAAAGTAAAGGGGGGACTCATCAGAGAAAACAATACATGTTTCACATTGTCCACAGCCCAAGATTTGCGCTCCTTGCCCCTTTAAAAACCGACGTTTGGCATTGGCATGAGTGACCCAAAGGTTAAGCTATAGCAGCCCCGCCCTGTGGTTATTGACCCTTTGAAGCTCCCAAAGGGACGTTTCGGTGGAAAAAGGAGAGTTGAGGTGCCCCCCCATTTAATTCTGCTGTATTTTGGGCACCCGTGGTTTTATGTTTTTTTTGGATACAATCCGGGTTCCCCAAAAGAACATCCTTTTTCAGACAGCTTCCTCTTGCGTCCACATTAAAACCCTGTTTGGGATGTGGTTTCGTCCTTCTTGGTGGTATGCTGACAATTACCCTGGATACCGTGGTTCTTGGGTACATAAAAACCCAAAAGACTTGCTGTCTTGGCCAAAAGATGCCGCCAGCAAAACGTGCCCCACCAACAATTTTGTCCTCTTTTTAACTCTGGTATGTCAGCCATAATGTTTTTGTTGGTTTTCAATAATTTTGGAGCAAAACTGTGCTCTTACCCTGCTAATTTGGAAACCCTTTTCACACTCTGCTCTTACTGGTGCAATGTGCCAAAATTTGAAGACTGGCTACCAGGCTGGTCCAATCTAGCCATGAAACCCTCCCCGCCCCCACAAAATTTGACAGGTGTTTTAAAAAAGTTTCATTGTCCAACCCCCCTGTACACAAATCCCAACTTATTTGAGTAAATGTCCCTTAACAAAAGAAAGCTTTTTTTTTGGGAATGAACAATCTTCTAGCATATTTCTACTTAGATATTTGACAGCCCTTTTCCATCAGAATTTTGGGGTAATTTTATTTCATTTAACCCCCAATTTACATAGAGAGTTTGCATTTGGTTGGTTTGGATAGACCCCCGGGCGGTCAGGGTTGAGGGGCAAACACACCCTCCATTTCTGCTACCTGTATGTAACCCCTTCTTTTTCCAATGGTTATAATCAGTCTGACAGAGAGAGGTATCCCAATCCTTGGTGTTTTTAGTATAACAAATGACCACTTTTAAAAGGCCCCTTTTTGGGGGGGCCTTGAGACCCCCGAC
Source organism: Crenichthys baileyi (assembly GCA_036173005.1). NCBI lineage: Eukaryota > Metazoa > Chordata > Actinopteri > Cyprinodontiformes > Goodeidae > Crenichthys > Crenichthys baileyi. The sequence continues at coordinate 358,703 of JAHHUM010001191.1, read as the reverse complement.
AATGTTGTAAAATAAGCGCCCCTTCTAACTAAAAAATCTGAACTGAAAATATTGGTGTAGTTATGCTGCTATAGGCCTGGGGCCTGCTGGAGGACATAATGACCACTTTCCCCTTTTCTTCGCTTACATTCTCACCCCACTTCCCTCCCAAATTTTCATTTTTTTGCTGTTTATTTCAGCTTTTAACTTGGGGTTCTCTCTTTTCTCTTCCTAAAAGCTAACCCCTGGCCCTGGCTCTGTTTTTTACCTGTGACACCTTTCTGGAGAGGGGGGAAATTTGGCCCGAGCTTCTGGGGCTGGCAAAAAACTTAATGCTCACCCGATGATCCACATGGCCCCCGTCCTTTTTGGGGTTTAAAAACCCTTTTCCTCTCTCCTAGACATGGCTAACTGGCGGTTTTTTATTGTGACTAACTCCTATGTGCTCTTCCCCCTTCAGACTCTAAACCCCCATTGAAAACTTGCTCAGAGTTTTTTTTCTTGTCTTCTTTTCCTAGATGAAACCCCGACCCCCCTAAAAAGTTTTACATCCATTAAACATTTACTTTTCCTTCCCATAAGAAAGTACTCCTGGATCAGTGCTTCTTTGTTCCCCTTTTGGGGTCTCTGCTCTGTTTCCCCTCTAAACCCCCGGTCGGGGTCGTGGCAGATGGGCCCGCTCACCCATTTGAGCCTGGTTCTGCTGGAGGTTTTTCCTGTTAAAAAGGGGGTTTTTTCCCTCTCCACTGTCGCTACATGCAAGCTCAGTATGAGGGATTGCTGCCAAAGTCAAAACCCCAGTGACTTGGCCCACTGTCTCTACATGCTCATCCAGAAGGAGGGGGGAATGCTGCAAGTCACTGATTGGATGCAATCCGCTCCGGGGTTTTCCCTTTCCTTAGACAAAAAAAATTTTTTAACCCCAAAAATTTTGAATAAATAACCTGAATCTGACTTGCACTGTTAAATGATTAGAATTTAATTGTAATGTATGTAACCTGACTTTTGTGAAGTGCCCCCCCCCCCCCCCCCTTGAAACAACATGTGTTGTGGAAATTGGCACTATATAAATAAAACTGAATTGAATTGAATTGAATAGTGCAGACCAAACATGTATTAATAGTTTTAGGGCAGCGCTATTCCAAAATATTAATGCAAGCCTGCTTCATCCATTCTGAAACCAGTTTGATGTGTGTTTGGGATCATTGTCCTGTTAGATAGCTGATAGCTGACTTAATGCCAGTTGCTGTGGACCTTACACCTCATGTATCCAGTTCCCTACTTGAATAAACCTTTCTCACACAGACACAGTTTCCAGAAAGTCATATTTCCTGACTGATTTCCTCCCTGATAGTGTTGACTGTTTTATTGTATGCACTAAACTCCAATAGTTTCCCATACGGTAGGAGCCTGTGTGTGTTTTGTTTTATCATTGTGTTGGGTGGCTCTGGGTGTTGCCTTTGTGCCCCTCTGAGGCTATTTATACAGCTTGTCATTCCCATTCCCAGGCTCTGAGCACAAGCTGGTTATTGGTCGATGCTAACATTGTGTCACTAAGGTCAGGGGCAGCACCAAGCTGTTGGACTTGATGAGCAGTTTTTTTGTGCCAACACATGCATCACGATTGTAAAGGTCAATCTAGTCTGATCTACAGAGTGTTTTCGTCCTATAGAGAAATAGTGAAGCAGTACACATCATCAAGCCTCCCTAAACACTTTGATACCAAGAGTGTACAGTACATCACATAGGGCTTTTTTAGTTTTTGGCACTTTGGCCTTTTTTCATAGTAATTAGAGTTTTGTTTTTTGTTTTTTTATTAAATAACATGTTTCTTCTGACTGAAAGTAATATTAATTTTTCGGAGTGGCTAGTCAGGATTGTTGTGCTGGATCAAGATGCAGACTGACATGCCGAAGCAGGATGATGAGTTGAACAGGTTTTTAATAAAAGACAAAAACTTATAGAATGGCAGAGGCCTCAGCCAGACAATTTAATGACAATTGACAATTAAATTATCTTTTGAGAGATTCCTTTCTCATTTCCTGTCAGATACAAACTTCCTGGTTGAATGAAAATAATTTAATCTGCCAGGGGTATGAATAAGTTTGGTCTCAACTATACACTGACTTCATTGGCAACGGCTTGGGTATCAAGGGATGTGACAGGTGCTGTTTAATCCCCCACATCCTTAGAAAGACTAATTCATTGATGTCCAATGCAATTGTGTTTCATTGTATATTTTTGATACATATGAAAAGACAAGTAATTACTAATTATTATTTGTTACGTATTTGCTAACATGTTTCTCACAACTTTACAATGAAACCAAATTCAGCTTTGAGCAAGCAAGTGGTCAGGGTGGTTCCAAAATACAGATAAGTATGTATGTATGTATGTATGTGTGTGTGTGTGTGTGTGTGGGTGTGTTCCCGTCTTGGCATCACAGTGAGGATCGTTGGTACCAAAGTGAGGACATTTTGTTGGTCCTCACAACCTATTTTGCTAACGGTTAGGTTTAGGACTAAGGTGTGAATTGAGTTTAGGTTAAGGTTAGGGTTAGGCATGCACTGGTAATGGTTAGGTTTAGGATTATTGTCAGGGTTAGGGCATAGAAAGGGTTGAAAATGACTGAAAATCAATGGAAGTCAATTGGAGTCAACACATGGTCCTCACTACATGTAGCAAAACAAGTGTGTGTGTGTGTGTGTGTGTGTGTGTGTATGTATACAGATACATACAAAATAACTTGTGCAACCTGGACCTGGGACAAAATAATACTCATGATCATCCTGGGATAGTGGAACTATTTTCTTTACCCTCCTATCAGTTGCCCTCACTACTTCTAGCTAGTGTAATGCAATCTTTGTGGTCATCTGTAGTGAGGAGGCTAATGTCTGCAGCCTTGGTGAGAGCAAAACTCCTGCTAATAAAGCTGAGTAAAAGCAGTGTTTAGACAGTTGGAGAGTGATCTCTCTCTGGAACTGCTCCCTGTGATTTATGACCTTCTTAATGACTTTCTCTCCTGTGTGTGTGTGTGTGTGTGTCTGTAAGCTTATCACTGGCATTTATGTGACTGTATTTAAGTACCTCCTTAAGTTTTACCTCTTTTCTTTGGCTGACAGTTCCAGAAACACTTCAGGGACTGATTTTTGCTAAACTCCACAACACATTAATCAGACATTAATGTACAGTGCGGGTGGCACTTTACAAACAAATACACATTTATACTTTCAACAGCTTCTTTATAATTTTGTTTCCACAGTGACAAAACTTATTTCTGTATGTGAAAGTAAATTCATGCACTGGATTCTTGGGCTGTAATAAAAAAAAGCTAGTCTTTTAGGGCAAATTTCCCAGTTGGAGTATTCAGAAATTTTTCTGCAGGCTTCTTTTATTTGTTTTTAAGTATAATGGCATCAGTATCTGTTGATTTTAAATAAAAGGTGAAAATGCATTTCTTGGGCTGAATCGTCTCATCCATTATGCATCAAAGCCACCACTGAAAACCAAAGCAGGCCCTACCACAGAAAATGCCAGGATTTTGGGATATAAAACAATAAGATCCTGATAAATGTCTTTTTCACAGACAATGTTAACAATTTAACTGAAAAACAAACCAATCTATCCTAAGAGAAATGTTTTAATTGTTGCAAATATGTGTACATTCTTAGATTAATTTATTATTAATTTATTAAGCCATCTTTTGATTATTTTAAGTATTCAGTCTTTGGCCTGGCAGCTTACCACAGCTTGACTTGCTAATATTTGCCCACCCCTCATTGCAATAATTCTCCAAATCTATCAGATTGTAAAGACATCCCTTGTCCACAGACAATCTTCCTTGTCCGGAAGATTTTTTGACAGAATTGTAGTATTAGGGACTATGAGGGTAGAAACCTTTGGTTGTATGGGGGTTCATTTGGGGGGTTTTAAATAAAGGACCAGCTGAGAAAAGCAAGACATGTCTCCTTCATGATTCTGCGTAGCCTCCACATGTATTTAAGAACATATGTGTATCTGAGAACAGAACATGGTGTCAGAAGAATAAAAGAGAGAGAATAAGTAAGTCGGGCAGTTTCGCTGTAAAATTCGTTCTTGCTAACTACATGTGAGAACGACCTTGCAACATGAGTCTGTTTCAAGTCACCCCGCCAGAAGAGTTTACGTTCAGGGCTGAGGACCTGACAAGATGGGTGAAGTCGACAGGTTTCGTGTCGCGTCTGGGTTGGAGACAAAAGCGGATGAAAACCAGGTGAATAAACTGGTCCACACCATGGGGGGAAAAGCAGAGGATATACTGGTTTCACTGCGCCTGACTCCACAAGAAGCGAGTGAGTACAAGACTGTCAAGGCATGGGTAGATTCTCACTTTGTAGCCCGCAGGAACGTTAAATTTGAGCGAGTAAAATTCAATCAGCTCCAACAGGAGACGGGTGAATCCATTGATAGCTTGCATATGGCACTGCATTGTCTGGTTAAACACTGCGGATACGGGACTCTGCATGACGAGATGGTGCGGGACAGGTTCGTTGTGGGTCTAAGAGACAAAAGGTTATCAGAGCATCTGCAAATGGATGCTGAACTGACGCTGAAGAAAGTGTTAAATAGAGCCTGCCAGAGTGAGCTACTAAAAAAGCAACAGCAAATGCTTCATGCTAACTTTAAAGCGGACATTGCAGGCGCCCAGCTGGACCGCGCGTTACAGACAGAAAATGCCACCGAACAAGTAATGAGCCATGAAAGCGACACAGGAGGAAAGAGTCAATGCAGAAGATGTGGAGACAGCAAAGCACAGAGTATGCAGCAAAGCCCAGCCAGAGATGCAGCCTGCAATCGCTGCAGGAAAAAGGGACATTTTGCTAGGGTCTGCAGAAACAAAAAGCTATGTGAAGTAAATGCTAGTTTCGCAACAGACACCACAGATATAGATACTGAAGTAGCTTTCCTGGGGTCACTTTCTACCATAGTTTTATGTTTGTCCATGTATTGGTGGACAAACATAAAACCTTTTTTTAAAATAGATACTGGAGTGGACATCACAGCAATCCCAGAAAAACTTTTATCTCGTTACCAATTTGGCAGGTTGGATAAGCCAAGGAAAATCCTGCAAGGGTCGGGGGGCACCTGTCTGAAAGTGAAAGGCATGTTTATGGCAACACTCAGCAACAACAGTGTCAGTACTGAGGAGGACATTTATGTCGTGAAGGATTTATGTACAGCATTGCTGAGTGGAAGGGCTGCAATGGCAACAAAGGGGGTTACCAGATTAAACCATATCTGTTTGGACACTACTGATATTGTGAAGCAGGAACTTCCTAAACTTTTCAAGGGGTTAGGACAGATGAAGGGCGTATATAAAATCGTTCTCACACTGGGGGGCGCAGCCTTTTTCTCTCTTAACACCGAGGCGGATTTCTCTCCCCCTGTTGCCAAAGGTTAAAGAGGAGCTCAACCGTATGGAGTGGGAGGGGGTCATCTCAAAAGTAGAAGGACCAAGAGATTGGTGTGCACCTATGGTGGTCATACCAAAGAGCTCAGGCAAGGTGAGGATATGTATTGACCTCACAGAACGGAAAAAAATACGTCATGAGTGAGAAACATCCACTCCCATCAGTAGAACACACGCTGGGACAGCTAGCAGGAGCAAAAGTGTTGGACGTTATTGCTGGATTCTGGCAGATACCACTGTCAGGGGAGTCCTCCCTGCTCACCACCTTCATCATGCCTTTTGGGCGTTATTGGTATGATCGACTCTGCTTCGGAATTTCATCCGCACCAGAGCACTTTCAGAAGAGCATGCATTCTGGAGGGCTTGGGTGGAGTTCTTTGTCAGATGGATGATGTCCTCATCTGGGGGACGTGGCAGCAGGAGCACGATGAGGCGAAAGTAAATCTGAATGACAAATGTAATTTTTCGAAAGCCCGAATAAAGTTCCTGGGACAAGTTATTGATCCGTCCAGAGTCAGTGCTGACCCGGACCCAGTGAGTGCTGTAAAAGCCATGGTGAAGCCCAAAAATATCAGTGAAGTGAGACGCTTCCTGGGATGGTCAACCTTCTGGGGAAGTTTCTTCCCCACCTGGCGGAGAAAATCTGTCCTTTGAGAGACCTTCTGAAGAAGTCAAACTTATGGTCATGGGGGCCATTGAAGCAACAAGCTTTTGATGCTATTAAAAGAGAGCTCACAACACCGCCAGGGCTAGCATTGTATGACCCAAACACAGAAATGTGAGTGTCAGCGGATGCGCCATCATATGGACTGGGGGCGGCCCTCCTTCAGAAACAAACCGATGTGGGTTGGAAACCTGTAGCATACACTTCGCATGCTCTCATCGACATGGAGCAGAGGTATGCTCAAATCGAGAAAGAAGCTCTCGGTTCAGCATGGGCCTGTGAGAGGTTCACAGAGTTTTTGATCGGGAAGAGTTTCCACATTGAAACCGATCATAAGCCTTTGGTGTCGCTACTGGGGTTGAACAGTCTAAATAAACTTCCTCCTCGTATACTGCGCCTATGTATGTGACTGATGAGATTTTCTTACAGTATTTCGCATGTGGCTGGTAAATGAATTGCTACAGCTGATGTTTTGTCCAGAGGTCCCAAAACGAGTCTGGGGGTCTGCAGGAGGAGGAAATCAATCTGTATGTTGACTCAGTCATTTTATGCTTACCTGCCACAGAACCGAGACTGAGGGAAATTCAAAGACATCAGGACAATGACAGTAAACTTAAACAGCTGAAAGAGTTCTGTGTTGCAGGATGGCCAGACCAATCCTCTATATAGAGATTTTCAACCCTACCTGCCATTTTCAGGTGAACTGACTGTTCAAAATGGCCTGCTACTTTATGGTAGCAGAGTAGAAATCCCAGCATCTTTCAGAGTGGACATTCTACTAAGACTGCATGATGGACATCTGGGAATAACCAAATGCAGAGAGAGGGCTAAACATTCACTGTGGTGGCCGGGTCATAGCCATGACCTGATCAAGCTGTTGGAAGTGTTGGGACCCACCCATGCGGACAACATGAATGGCCAGTACAAGCTTTTCTGGAACTTTCAAAATAAATCACATTAACCTACTTGTAGCACAGCCAGAAACAGAGAATAACAGCAGGACTTCCCATGACATCTCTGTCCAAATGAAAACACCGGTTTTGCAACAATCTGACCTCTTCCACGCAGGTCCATTCATGAACGGGGGTAATTAAGGTACAAGCGTTGCTTAACTTTTCTCTCTGAGGTCTACAGAAGCAAACCGTGTTCCAGAGAGTTCCCAGCAGAGACCCTGTCTCTACGACGCAGAGTGGAGCAGTTTTCCCGGTCTGAAGGAAGGACAACGGGACCGCATCACCATGGTTACAGCAGTAACGTGCAGTTTGGCCGGCCGACAAAACGAACCGCCCCTCCCCACAGCTACGGAGGTTAGCTGCAGCTAACCCTTTGTTCACTGTGGATGCCTTCTCCAACTTCATCGATCGGACAACTTTTCCTCAGCATGGCTCACGTAAGAGGTTGTGTTTGGGCAGAGAGTAGTGTTATTTAAATAAATAAAGGCAGCTAATTGAACACCGTTGAGAGTTGGTCATCCAGAAGGTTGGTTTTATTCAGCAAATCATTCTTTAAAATATTATTTTATTAAAATAATATTTAATCTGATCTTGCATTGTGAATGATTGTCTAAAGGTATGCCAATTATTGTCTAAGTTAGTTCCAAGACTATCTTCACTTCACTTCCAGATTCTTCAAGATAATCCTTGGTTCTCAAACATAAATAGCATTGCATAGTAATGTTGCATCACTCTTCTGGTCATGGTTTTCAAACATCTTTGATCAACTTGTTTATATTGTACATAGCCCATTAGTCTTCTTTATTCTTTCATTCTGCTTGGTAGTTTAGTTGGATTGTTTTAGCATGGTAAAGAGTTTGTTGATTGAAATATGTTTGACTTTGAGTTGACTTATTTTTGTTAATAAATTCTTGTATTTTAAGAAATTGTGTGAATTCATTCCATATGTGTGCAGAGTTTTGCTGTTCAATGATGTCAGAGCTTGGCTCATCCCTTTCAATTTTGTCCTAATGCCACCACCTTATTGGGCTGATATTCACAGGGCAACCCTTAACAGACCGAAATATTGTTTAATAAATATTAAAATATTAATATTAAATAATCTATTCATATTCATAATTACAACAGCACATTAATTTGAATATTCAGCAGAGGACCCAACATAGTGTGGCCCAGAGTTTAGAAGTTATAGTCTGCTGGTAGAGCAAGATGTTGGGCGGTGGTTCAAATAGCAGTGCCGGGAAAAGCTAACTATCACAGCTGTGGTTGATTTCCAGCTAGTGGTAGTATGAAATCAAGCAAGAGCAGCAGCAAGCTGTGACATGGACAAACCTTGTCAGATACTTTACTAGTGACTTGCTCTGCAAACATCTGAAAACATTGGGTAAGGTTGGTGGTCTAATGAGTATTTAATAGAAAAAGTATAAAAATAGAGAAACTTGGTAATCTTAGGTCTAACCCAAACAAGAACCTAACAGTGACAGTTTAATCGAAATGGGAAACAGGAGAGAAAAATGCTTTTCAAATGGGACCAAAATTTAACTTTTTTTGGCCTGAATGCACAATTGCACGTGTTATGAAGCAGAGTTCTTTCAGAAATGTACTCAAACAACCTCTTCGTGTTTTTCTGAACACACCATAACCACCATGAAACGTGGTGATGACAGGATCGTACTGTGTGAAACAGAGAAAGAGAAATTGGTCAGAGTTAATGAGGGGATATTTGGAGCTAAATACAGGTCAGTCCTAAAAGAAAACCTGTTAAAGGCTGTAAAAGACTTGAAACTGGGCAAGGTTCACCTTCTAGCAGATAATGACCCTAAATATACAGCCAGAGCAACAACTAAATTATTTAGATCAAACCAAATGCATTTGTTAGAGATGTCATTATTCGCCCGTGTTAGTTGTTTGAGTTTCTTAATTATCTGTTTCTTCTCTGTTGTTTTAGTTCCCTAGTTGCTGCTATTTTAGTTCATCCTATTGTTTACTTATTTCTTACTTCATTCTTGTGCTTTGTTAAATTTAGAATTTTTTTTCTCTGTGTCCCTCTCTGTCAGATCTTGTTCATTCTCTCTGTCCTCCTTCTGCTCTCTCCCTCTTCATTGGTCTAAGCTGGTACATTTCCACCTGATTGCTTTCACCTGCTCTCCATGCCTTTTCTTCATTCTTGCCCCAGTATATATACTTTCTGGTTCTCAATGTCCCTCGCTGGCTTCTCCGTTATTCTGCTCTGTTTCTCTGCTTCTGGCCTGTTCCGAGTCCTGTTTGTACATTTTTTTCTTTATCGTTGTGCCCCAGCCATGAGATAAGACATGAACTGAAGTGCACCCAATCAATGAGGCAAATGGGAAACTCAGCATCATTGATTACACGCATTAACCTACTTTAGTACAGCCCAAGAAGGAGGAGTCATAGCTGGAATCCCTGTGTTGTCATGGAGCCACTAACAAAACTGTTCTCCCAGCCTAAACTCTTCCTCATTGACCTGTGCCAGTGCAGCTGACACATTGGGGGGACATCAGGCAAAATCTAAGGCCTTTGAAACTCGCTAGCGATGAAGACTCTCCTACTTCGAAGAACACTTGGATCCAAAGTTGACTACAATCTGGTGTTTGTGTACCCCCTGATCGAAGGACAACCAAAAGTTAAGTAATTATCTGCTGTTCGATGAATCCAGCATTCATGCTAAATGGGCAATTAAGACAATGTTGTCTTAAACCTTTTTTCTGAGCGTCTGCAGAAAAGGAATCTGAGCCAGAGATTTCCCCAGAAGAGATGGTGTCCATAATCAAAGCAGTTTTCCCCATGGCCTGAAGAAGAAGCCATCAAAACTGTAGCTTTGCCCGCCTGATGCGTGCTGATCCAGCAAAAGCTACCCTGGCTGCTACTGAGGTCAGCCTCCATGGCTTCCTTGTTCGCCTTCTGCCACGCAACCAAGCGGCCAGACCGGGCCGCCACCTTACCTACTTAGCTCATTGCCCTTCGGACCTCCTGTTCTTCAGAACTGTTCAAGTGGCTGGGCAAAGAAAATTAGTTTAGGATGAAACAAACTATCTGCAATCTTTTTGGTGCTCATATACACATTATTATTTGTATTAATGGCATTTTAAGCATGTGAAACTAAAAGGGTTGTTAAATAGGCTACTTTCCTTTGTTAGTTAAAACCTCTAAAGCTAGGAAGATGTCTAATTAAAACATTAATAATAAAATGTCCAAAAAAGGTATTGACTTCGAATTGGGCAAATCATTCTTTGAAATATCATTTTATTAATATAATGGTTTAATTACCTTGTGATTGTGCGTTGTGACTAGTTGTTTGAAGACATACCAGTTGTTACCCTTAATCAGTTTTAAAACTTATTTTCAAATTCCTCAAGATTTGAGGATAGTTTTCTTTATTCCTTCAATTTTTTTGGTAGTTTTAAGATGAATTGTGCAGCCTAGTACGGAATTTGTTAATTGATAAATGTTTAATGAGTCGAATTGTGCCTCTTAATAAATCATATTTTAGGCAGAAAATGCCAGTGCTCGAATCATACTATTGCTCTAATACAACCACCATATTGGGCTGGTTAATTAAATATTAAATAACTTGAGCATATTATTGGACAACATTATTATTATTAAATCTTCTTCTCACCATGCAGCTCACGAGTTCCTGTCTGCACTTTGTTCCAGCTCCAACCTCCACAGTTATGACCAGAATGGCCCAGGAAAGGTCCAGGTCAAGAATCTATAGCAAGACTTGAAAGTTGATGTTCAAAGGCACTCTCCATCCATCTGACACTGCTTGAGAAGATCACATAAATATGATCTTCTCAACATCTACGACTGAATCAGAAAATAAGACCCAAATATATATGATAGTTCTGGGTGGCATTTAATCTACTTTATTTGTTGTCTCTGTTGTTTTATTATTTATACTGTTTAACTGTTTTGCTTGACTGCGTTGTAAAGCCCTTTGGTCAACCTTTGTTGTTTTGAATGTGTTATATAAGTAAATTCACTTTGACACAGAGCTTTACAGCAAGGAAGAATGGCCAAACATATCAGTCTCTGAATGTTCACAGTTGATATTGAGATACTCTAAAAGACTTGTAGCTATAATCTCAGGTAAAGGTGGTTGTACAAAGTTTTGTCTCAGTAGGCTGAATCCAACTGTACGCCACACTTTTCAGATTTGCATTAGAAAAATTGCTATATATAATTGCTATATATAAAACTATATAAAGTTTTCCATCCACTTCAGTTGTGCGCTGTATGTCATAGTTCAACCTTTTCTTCATCAACAAATTAAATTAATGTGTCTATATAAGCATTTTATAAGAGTGAGATGATTCTATTTAGAGACAATATAACACATTTCTTAGGATTTATTTCTATCAAAATTTCTATCTTATTTAGAATTATTTTAAATTTAGAGTATTTTCCTTTTAACAGGAAACAAATACATGTAAATAGAGGTGACTCAATGGCCATATAAAAAACACTGTGCGTAAAGGTCACTTAAGGTAATGCTACATTTTGACTGCTGGAAACAACTCCCTGCTGTTCTCAGTAGTGAATAACAACCTCAACCCACCCACCCACTCAAACCCACACACACACACACACACACACACACACATACACACACACACACACACACACACTGTAGACACAACTGCAGAGATTTCTTGTTATATATCAGGTAGCTTTTATGGCCTTATAAATAGCTTCTTACTAAGCTATAAAACTTAATCAGTGTTCCTTGGTAATTGTCACTTACACTGACATTACTACCAGTAAAGGTAATGAGTTGATTATTCTACTTTACATCTAGGCCTTGTAACCATTTCCCACAGTACCCACTGTAAATGGTGACAAAGTCAGAAGCAGACACCAGAAAAAAAAATTTTAGTTGCGTAAACCTGTCTTTTATTGTAAACTACTAATTTTTCCTTTTTGTTCATCAAGGCTCTGTTGGTCTGTTTCATAAATCATGTTCAAGCTAATCAAATTACACACTAACTCTATAAATATATACAGTGTACATCTGTTCCTGCATATATGCACCCACTTTATAAGGTACACTTTGTGAAAACTTTGTTGGACCCACTTCTGTATTCAGCACTGCATTGATTCTTTATGGCATAGATTCATCATTTTCGGAAAAACTCCTTGAAGATTTCAGTTCATATCAACGTCATAGCAAAATACAGTTGCAGATTTGTTGGCTGTGCATCAATGATGCCAATTTCCTTTTCCACAACATCCCATCTGCTGAATTAATCTGATGACTGTGGAGGCTTTTTAAGCACAATGAAATCGTTGCTATATTTAAACAAGTATTTTGAGAAAACTGTGTGACATGGTGCATTATCCCGCTGGAAGTAGCCATCAATAGATGTTAGACTGTGATCATAAAGCGAGAGCATTAAAACGATGCTCAATTGGGGACCAAAGTATGCCAACAAAACACTCCCACATCATTACACAACCACCACCACTCCGACATGATGATATGAGGCAGGATGGATTCATGCTTTCATGTTGCTTACACCAAAGTCTGACTGTACCATCTGAATGCTGCAGCTGAAATTGAGACTCAACAGACAATGCAACATTTTTCAGATCTGTTATTCTATTTTTGTTCATTTTCAGTGAATAGGAAGTACCATACAGGATAATTATACTGTTGTAGCCCATCTGCTTCAAGATTAAACTTGCTGTGCATTCAGAGATAATACTCAAACCTTGGTTGTAACAAATGGTTATTCAGGCAACTGTGAGGCGACTGTGGCTCAGTGAGAAGAGTAGTCGTCTTGCAAGCTGAAAGTTGTCGGCACAATTCCAGCTTCCTCCTGCCACATGTCGATGTGCCCCTGGGCAAGGCACTTAATCTCAAATTGCTTACTGATCTGCATTTCGGTGTTTGAATGTGTGCCCGTTAGTGAGTGCGTCTGGGTGAATGTGACTCTAGTGTAAAGCGCTTTGATTGGTCAGTATGACTGGAAAGATGCTATATAAGTTCAGTCCGTTTAAGTTATTTAGTTTTCTATCATGTTGAATCAGTATGCCCATTCTTCTATGGCCTCTGACATCTAAAAGGCATTTTTCTCCACACAAATGCTGCTCACTTTTTAGATCATTCTCCGGGAACCTGAGAGGTGGTGGTGCAATGCTTGTGTAAAATCCCAGTAGATCTGCAGTTTCTTCAGTACTCACAGAAGCCCATCTGGAACTAACAACCATACCACATTCAAAGTCACTGAAATCCCCTTTCTTCCTCATTCTTATGCTCAGCTTGAACTTCAATCAAGGTATCTTCACCACGTATAAATGCCTTAATGAACTGAGTTGCTGCCATGAGATTGCTGATTTGCAAAACAAATCAGCAATAGCATTTTCTCCCTCCATCTCTTTTCTGCCTCTTTTGATTTTGATATGTTTTTGTTAAATGCAAAGGAAAACGCAGAATATTATTTGATATGAAATACACACAAGGGTATATTTGGATTGACACAGTTTGAGATGGGACACATGCAAACATGTCTCTCTCTGTGAACCTTTGGAAACATTCCTGAATGAGGGAGTTTGGGCATGCGAGTGTCGGGCGGAGCCAGACACAGGTTTGTTTATGTCCTTAATCCCACATCGCGTGCCAGACAGCAGTCACCCATGTCAACACCAATCCCAAAGCATAAAATTCTCTTGCATGGAGACATTAGTCATAACTGTTTACTATTTGCAACAATTGTGTCATTATTTTGTGGCTTGGTCATCAGTTAGCTTATTAAGTATGCTGTAAAATCCCCAGGAGAATAACATTGAGGAAGTTCACTGCCGCTTGTATGGATGCGCACCTCGTTGCTTCTCATCCGATTGTTTGGATTCGGGCCTCACCCCAACTGACAGCCCCCGCAGAAGAAACTCTGCTACTGTTGTGGTAGTGTTTCTCTGTTACTACAGAGAGCATGTCTTCATTCAGGTGCTAAACAGGTTTCATTAAATCCATTGGCATGCAGAGTTTGTTCCCCTCTAATGTAAATACATAAGATATCATTAAATAAATATTCTGGTTTATTACAGTTTCTGCCTAAAGATGAAACAAATCGCTATGGCGTACCAAAAATAGCCGTTCACATCACAAGAATACAATAAGTACAGTCAGGCTTTTCCATGGACACTGTACATGGCACAACTAGATAAACATTTTATGAGACAATAAATATGTGCAGTTATAGAATCTAAACTTTCATTTGGCTAGATGAAAGGTTTATAACCATGTTTGACACATTCAGTGTTCTAATCTTTAGAAGCTCAAAAGTCAAGTGCAGTAATAGTATAAATATAATTGTTAGGGAGAGAGCTGAAAAGAAATGCAAACAAACCAAGTTTAAACTTTTTCAATTGTTTTCTTTTTTAAAAAAAGTAAACAACTAGCCGAGTTGGTATACACCTTACCTCTTAATAATCTAAGAAATTACCATTTTTTCCCCACTTTTCATAATGGTGGAGTTTACAGGTAATCGACCTATAAAACATCTTGATGGGCAAATAATATTCTCTACAAAAGCACCATTTGGCTGAAATTTCTCCAGTTGGGCAAACAGTGGAACAGCTATGACTAAGGCAGCCACAACAAGGCATAAAATCAATGAAATCTATTATAATAGTCAAATGAATCAACACTTTTCTCAACATTTAACTGTTATGAACATGGGTTTTAAAATAATTTTAAACTTTTCAAAAAAGTTGCTATGTTTATCTCCGTACTGCTCCAAGTTTGAAAGGACTATAAGGAGAGCTCCTGGGTGCATTCTGCAGGCATCCCTTGTGTGTGTGTGCTTGGGTGTGTGTGTGCATGCTTGGGTACATGCTGCATATGTCAGGCAAATTTTGAACCGCTCAACTTTGTTCAAATTCTTTTCAAAATCATCATATTAGATAAAATTCCTGCTTCACTGACGAATTAGTGAAGGTCTCAAAGTTTTGTAAAGTTTTCACAGACTTGAGGGTTCAAAAAATTGGGAGTACTTAGAATAAGGTCAAAATAAACAGTGGGTTTGGATGCTTTTTAGGTCAATTGTTTTGCACAAAAACACGGTGATGCATGAGCGTGAGATGCTAATGCTGGGCTGATATAAAGTGAAAATCACTATATTACCGTTTTTTGGCAAGTACTCCTGTAGCTTCGGTGTCAAGAGATGTGATGGATGCTAGTGCATTTAAGTGCTGTTTGCTTCCATATATCTGAAGGAAGATACTACTTCATTAATACTGCACAGCAGAAACACAATTTCGTTTTATTTTATGTTGTTTAACACACATTAAAGGAGAATTTACTCTGACATAAACTCTTTTGAAATATGTAAAAATATTCAAAAGGGCAAGACCCCTAAGAGCACAAAACTGCCTTAAATGCATCTTTAGTATCACCATCCTATATCATGCCAGTGGGGTATAAAGTCATACTAATTTAACAGTTTACACATATATTTTAAGAATTGCCATTGAAAGTAAAGATGTCACACTGAAATTAATATGAACACACAGACAGCACTATTTGTTCTCACATGAAAGCTACCAAAAACAGCTTTCATTCAAAAGCTTTTCAATACTCTTATTGTTTTGTTCTTTTAATGTCTTCAAACAACACCCTTCTGTATGATGTCTAAATGCTGTGTTTACCAAAGGAAGCCACAGAAAACTGTTTTTGTAAAGTTGAATCAATGTGTCATCCTGAGTCACACAGTGTTTATGCTTTTCTTAAAAGAGCTCATCACCTCCTACAATAAGGGAGTGTTCTCTGGTTTTTCAGCTGTAAGCATTCATTAGTAGATTTTTGTTATTCTGGACTCATCTTTTCGGTGCTGAATTCACATTTATGCTGCATATTCATAGTAACTGAGCCAGAGAGGTTATAGCTGAACAAAGATACATCAATACATATTCAGCTTCAAGGGTGGTAAAAGGTATACATTCCTTTAGCTTGAGAAATTTTGCATTCACTCAAGCTGTAGCTAAAGTACTGTAGCTGACATCTGAGATATGAGAAATTTCAACCATTCAATTTCCGCTCTCTCTGTTGTAACTTGATAGCCTGTTAATTGGCTTTTTGAGTGTGTACGAGAAAAACATTTTTAGTGCTTCAGAGAACATTTCATTCTTTAAATTCTTGTCAGAAACAAACACCTGTTTGCTCTATATTTACAACTTCCAATTTCTAAATTTCCAAAACTGAATAAACTTAAGTAAATTAATTATTACCAAATATGAAACACTTGAAACACTCTGACTTGAAAAGAGAAAAAATCTGGTATTCAGTTTCGCTTTTACAGTAAGGCATTGTGTTCTTGCCTATTTCCCAACAATGTATATCCTTTTACTGTTTTCTGTTCTGCTGGTACTGGCTGTTTAATGCTGAGTAGCGATCAAGTTACAAATGCTTTGTTTCGATCTACCAAACTCACAGGCTGGGAAGGACCAAGTCAACTGTTCGGAAACGCTTTTTTCAAACCTGACTCTGGCCCCGCATTGTTTATGTATGTCTCACTTTTAGAGTTCCCAGATCATCGAAGGATAAAAAAAAAACGGAGTCATCATGAGCAGCATATTGTTTTGTTATGGCTCAGTGCCTCGCAAACATTTACACACCCCCTTGGACTTCAATATATTTTATTGGAATTTTGTGTAATAAAACAAAACAAAGTGCTGCAGACATGCAAAATGGAAGGCAAATGATGAATGGTTTAAAAATTTTGCACAGAAAAAAAATCTAAAAACTGTATTTCTCTGAGCCCAAACCCCACCCCCATGAGTGATCTTTCCCAGTACGGCAGAGCCGGGGCCCCACACTGGAACCAGGCCTGGGGTTGGGACTTGGAACCCAGCTCCTTGAGAAGGTTGGAGGGTCTCTTACTCCAAAGTGGCCCGCAGGAAGAGACGGCGGGCTGGACTGGGTTTGCTTGTCGCCCTCCAGCTCAGCTGTTTTTGTGTTGGGGTTTACCACTGTGGATAAGAGGGTCCCATCCCTGCGCCGTGGGGTCGGGAAGAGTTCTCTGTTGTTTTGGCCTACAGGGCTGAGCAGTGGTGCAGAGTACCCGGCATTCTCGGTGGCCCTGTTGGATGTGCCTCTCGGGGACTCTGTCATTCTGCTGTAGGACTTCAACGCCCACTTGGGAAAGGAAAATTACACCTGGAAGGGTGTGATAGGGAGGAATGGCCTCCCTGATCTGAAGCCCAAAGGTTTTTCATTATTGGACTTCTGTGCCACTCACAGTTTGTCCATAATGAGCACCATGTTCAAGCATAAGGGTGTTCATCAGTGCACTTGGCACCAGTGTATAGGGACGGTGGTCAGGACAGTGAGAGAATCATTGGGATTATGACATTATGACAAAAGACTCCTCCCACCCCCACCATGGACTTTTCTCCCTGCTGCCCTCTGGCAAAACAACCAGATTCCACAACAGTTTCATCCTCCACATCATAAGACTGATACATTTCCAATAACCCCCCCTTCCCATACATACATTAGTCACTTCACATGGTCACTGTGAACACTGTTACAATACATCCTGGTGCTACAGATAATTGCACTATTCATGTTGTCTTGCATATACTTTTTTTTGTACATAATTTTAAATGTATTTATTTAGTTGCAACATTCCTTCCTGTTGTTATGTTCTTTTATATATTTTTACTCTTTTCTTTAAATTGCATATACATACATTTATACTGTTTTGCTTTAACTTGTTTTCTGTTTTTATTCGGAGCCTTGCAATGAAATGTTGCTCAAATGTACATTGTGAATGTGCAGTTGACTGCCAATAAAGTCTAAGTCTCAAGTCTAATCTAAAGTCAAAAGGACACCCTAGACAGGAGGTCGATGATCAAATTTTGTAGTCATGTCTTCGGACCGGGAGGGGCTCGGAGTAGAGCCGCTGCTCCTCCACATCGAGAGGAGCCAGTTGAGGTGGCTCGGGCATCTATACCGTATTCCTCCTGGACGCCTTCCTCGGGAGGTGTTCCAGGCACGTCCCACCGGGAGGAGGCCCAGGGGACAGCCCAGGACATGCTGGAGGGAGTATGTCTCTCGGCTGGCCTGGGAACGCCTTGGGCTCCCGCCGGAGGAGCTGGAGGAGGTGTCTGGGGAGAGGGACGTCTGGGTGTCTTTGCTGAGTCTGCTGCCCCCGCGATCCGGTCCCGGATAAAGCGGAAGACGACGAGTACGATGAGTACGAGTGTCTTCGGATCTTCGGACACATGTCTAGGCTGAAGAGAGGGGATGAGTTGTCCACCAATCACTACCTGGTGGTGACTTGGATCCGTTGGAAGAGGAGGAAGCCGGACAGATTGTACAGGCCCAACCATATAGTGAGGGTCTGCTGGGAACAGCTGGCGGGGCCCTCGGCCAGGGATGTATTCAACTCCCACCTCCGGGAGAGCTTTGACCAGATTCCGGGGGAGGTTGGAGACATAGAGTCCGAGTGGACTATGTTCTCTGCCTTTATTGTCGATGCTGCAGCCTGTAGCTGTGGCCAACATTGGCAATAAAGGCAGAGAACATAGTCCACTCGGACTCTATGTCTGCATTGGCACTGCCACTGGATGTCAGGCTGAAGAAGGAGTCCTATTGGCTCTGGTTGGCTTTAGGGACTCCTGAGGCTGCTGACCGGTACCACGAGGCCAAGCATACCAGGGCCCAGGCGGTAACAGAGGCAAAACTCTGGCCTTGGACGAGTTCAGTGAGGCCATGTAGAAGAACTACAGGTCAGCCTTGAAGCGATCCTGGCAAAGGTCCGGCACCTCAGGTGAGGGAAGCAATGCTTCGCCAACACTGTTTACGGGGGGGGGCTGCTGGCCTCAACGGGGAACATTATTAGGCGGTGGAAGGAGTACTTTGAGGATCTCCGCAATGCTGCTATCATGCCTTCCTGGGTGGAAGCAGGGACTGGTGACCCAGAGTTGGGCAGGCTGAAGTCACCGAGGTGATCAAAAAGTTCAGCTGTGGCAAGGCTTTGCGAGTGGATGAGTTCTGCCCTGAGTACCTCAATCCTCTGGATATACTCTTCAACATTGCGTGGTGGTCTGGGACCGTGCCTCTGGATTGGCAGACCAGGGTGGTTGTCACCTTTCTTGTGGAGGGCAGCCACAGTTATCAGTTATAGTGGAGCTAAAATCAAAACACATCTATGGGGTGCTACATTTCTCACTTTTGTCTATATTTTTCAACCTTTATTTAGCTGCAGTCATAGTAGAAGGGAAGGATATCGTCTCTAGATTTCCTGGTTTGGTGAATTTTGTACATATCAGGGGTTTCTGGGTGCAGAAAATGTTTTACAATTGTTTTGTTTTTTTTACATTTATGAAATAATAGCATTGTAAAGTCAGATTTAAACTATTTGACATTGTAAAGTCAGATTCAAACTATTTATTAACCTAGTAAAAGATAAATTTATACTGTATTTCAAAAGCATAGGGCTGAAAGACTGTTTTGTTATACCATGACAGTAGGAACTACTTGTCGCTTAATGTTTAATGTCATTTTATTATTTCTACAAGTAAGTTTTATCTGTTTATAGTGCCCTCAAAATCTCTTTCTGACTATTTGCG
>JAHHUM010001191.1:165256-339048 GCA_036173005.1 Crenichthys baileyi | reverse complement strand
CTACAAATCAAAATCAAACTCAACTTCTATGATTTTTCCTACACACGTATACCAGATGCACAGACACATTAAGCTAAGTGGTATTGCTTCACAGCTCTATGCTCCTCTTCCACTCCCATTGCATTCTCATGGGAAGGCTTTGTAATGCAGTACTGCTGAGAACGCGCAATGAAAATATAAATACAACCTCACCACATTTCGACCATGTAAATAAACAAGCCCACCCAAATTTTCAATTACAGGCCGTGTTGTAGGCAGGAAATGGAGTAGCCAGGAGGAAACTACACTTTCTTCTCAACCCTCCCAAAAAGGAGTCCAGGTCCAGGTCAAGACAAGACAGTGCTCCTGCGCTCAGATTATGACTGGTTTTTACACATTCCTTTCCAACTTGATTCCTCTTTCGTTACCTACCTGAACTGAACTCGAAAGCCTTTTCCAAACCACACATATGGCTTATATCCATAAAAATATATTTGATGCATTTTTGGTGATGCACAGTAATAAACATTTAATTCACCGCACTCTGAAGAAGTCTGATTTTACAACTCACCCCATCGTGTGATAGTCCGATCTGACTAAAATTAAGCATTCCCACCGTATTTCACATTGTCCTTGGAACAGCAAGGCACCAGTATTAAGCAGCTAAAGCCCGGAGACCACCCAGGAGATTCAGTCCGCTTACAGAAGGCAGACTAAGTTCTTAGAATGATAAGGAGACCAAGCAGAAATGGGGCTTTAACAGTGCACCAAGATCAGCCTGTTCTCTGCCTATCAAAATCTGATATTGAGTTGCCCACATCAGGCTAATGTCTCTGCGGGTTGCAGCTTTGGCTATGGTCAACAGCAAATATCACAGGGTCTATTAGTTGACATAAACACAGCTTTGTGTAATTACCCTAGAGGGTAAAAAAGCTGTGTCATGAAAGTCACTTTCACTCCAAGATACGCTTGTAAGGAGAAACCACGATGTTTCTTGATGACTGTAATTCAACCGGAAAGGGCTGAACTCATTCAGATAACGTTTAAGGGAAGCAAGCCAGGGTAATGATTTATCTTGATCATGTGTTTATGCATAGCAGCTAACAACCCTTGCTGCACCATACTGAGCTGTCCTCGGATGGCACCAGTGAGATTAGCCCAGCAGAAAAACATTTACCCTTGGAGCAATTGCTCTTTCTTCTGTTATTTATTGTAAAGTGTTTATGTTTGATTGGTTTCCCGATGCAGTGTTTCTACTCGCACCGGCTACCAAACAGCAACACAGGAAACATAGAACATAAACTCAAGCATAAGCAGATCCTCGCTTGCTTCGACTCACAAGCTGCAGAGGCCTTGTGTAAACACTATAGTAATATAATATAATGTTTTAGCAATGCGTCACATGAAATGTGCAGAGCTTTATCATCTGCTTCCAAAGACATGACCCAACACATGTAGCAACAGCTTTTGGTGAACTCAGATATTGTTCCAGATAGTGTTTTCATCTGGATTACTTTGCTTTGCTATGCTCTGTTTTGAAATGACATACAGAAAAAGGTATTCTCCTGCTTTATACATTTGGCACATTGATTGGAACATCATTTAATGTAATCTTTAGTTGTTTCAGCTGCTATCTGCACAAAGCTCTCTCCTACACTGAAACTGTCTGGTTATATGTAAGAACAGTGTAGAGCAGGTCACAGACTTTGAGCTGCGGCTGGCTCCTGTTTTATAATCATAGAACGAATAGAAAAAAAAGGAAGTCCTAGATTTGTTAGATCAACATAAACAGCATGCATAGTATATCATATATTGTTTTGCAAGCTATGCACACAAAAATGGGTGTTAGTTTAAGACTTTTTCTGTGCAGAGTCAGGGACATCAATACTGATTATTAAAAAAAACTTTGATCGGGATGGTGATCCGATACCTGGGACTTTCACAGTATGTCAGTTAGTCAGTCATTATCTACCGCTTCTTCCATAGTGGGTCGTGGGGGAGCTGGTGCCTATCTCAATTCAATTCAATTCAATTCAGTTTATTTATATAGCACCAATTCACAACACATGTTGTCTCGAGGCACTTCACAAACGTCAGGTTCATACATTCCAAATAATCCTAACCATTGAACAGTGCAGTTAGATTTAGTTATTTGTTCAAATTGGATAAAAAGTTTTTCTATCTAAGGAAACCCAGCAGATTGCATCGAGTCACTCCTCCTGGATGAGCATGTAGAGACAGTGGACAGTCACTGGCGTTGACTTTGCAACAATCCCTCATACTGACCATGCATGTAGCGACAGTGGAGAGGAAAAACTCCCTTTTAACAGGAAGAAACCTCCAGCAGAACCAGGCTCAGTGTGAGCGGCCATCTGCCACGACCGACTGGGGGTTTGAAAGAACAGAATAGAGACACAAAAAGAACACAGAACCACTGATCCAGGAGTACTTTCTATGGGAAGGAAAAGTAAATGTTAATGGATGTAGCTCCTTTAGTCGTTTCATCTAGAAAGAAAGAACAGATAGACTTTGAGCCAGTTTTCAAGGATAGAGTCTGAAAGAGAGCACATATAATTAGTTACAGTAAAAGCTCAGTCAATTGCTATATCTAGGAGAGAGAAAGGGTTAAACACTGAAAGACAGGGCCATGTGGATCATCTGTAGAAGGTGAGCATTAAGTTGTTGCCAGCAGAAGCTTTGACAATACCCCCCGTCCAGAAGGCGTCACAGGTAGACACAGTCAGGCCAGATGTAGCTTCTAGCAAGAGAAAAGAGAGAGAACAAGAAGTTAAAAACTAAAATAACAGCAAATAATGCAAAGTTGGAGACTAGTGTGAGAATGTAGCGAAGAGGGTGAAAGTGGTCATTATGTCCTCCAGCAGCCTAAGCCTATAGCAGCATAACTACACAGATAGTTTCAGTTCAAATTATTTAGTTAAACGGCGCTTATTTACAACAATGTCGTCTCAAGGCACCCCACAAAGGGTCCGGAACAGCACAGGGCCGTCGGGGAGGCCAGACCAAACCATCGAGTGCCAGAGCCCGGCCACCCCAGAACGTGCCACGTGTAGGGGAACTAAGTAAAATAATAAGCTGATAAAGTTTATCCATCTAGAGCCCACTGATGGTCATTGTTATACTAAAACCACAAGGATTGGGATACCTCTCTCTATAAGACTGATTATAAACATTGGAAAAGAGAAGGGGTCATCCAGGTAGCAGAAATGGAGGGTTTTTTTTGCACCTCAACCATAACTGAGCCGGTTTAGGCTAAACCTGATTCCCCCTTACTCCTAGACTTTCTCCGGAAGTCTATGGGCGGGAGGCGGGGTACACACTGGGCAGGTTGCCAGGCCATCGCAGGGCAACACAGACACACACAGGACAACCAACCACACACACTAATTTGCGCCTAAGGGCAATTTAGAGAAAACAATTAACCTAACAGTCATGTGGGGGAGGAAGCCTAAGTACCCAGAGAGAACCCACGCATGCACGGGGTTCGGCTTCATGTAAAATTATAATGAAGTGCCAGCCTGCAGGTAAATTCTTCAAGGTGCAAAAATGAAAATGACACATTGAAAACCTCAAAACAATATTGACCTTCCATTAAAATGAGACTTAAAGCCTTCTGTCCTGCTTCAATATTAAGAGCTCTGAAGACCCCCCAGGGGTTGTATTCTTAACAGCAGCAAGACTGTTCAAACAACTCAGGTTGGAACAACATGCTGCAGATTAGTACGTTAGAAAGAACAACCTGCTGAACATCAATAGGAAAAACATCAAGGTGCACTTAGCTAGAGAATATCTACAGGTTGTATAATAATAAAGATTAGTGATGATCTGATCTGTCAGTACACTGTTAAATGTAGCTCTTGTGTGGTAAGAGTTATTTTTTTTAAAGTTGTCTGATTTAGTCTTGTTGAAATTTTGAGCAAGGCCACTTGAAGCTCGAAAGTGATCAGTCATTAATTCTGTCACAGAAAGCTATGTCCGTCTTCATGTTGTCTAAATAAACAAAAATGATTTAGTGACTTTTACACACAGTTAAGAATTAATTCATTTTTTTTAAAGAAAACATCCAAAATAAAAGTAGAGTGAGGGTTTCTTTGAAAGATTTCTAATTTGTCCCAAAGAACAAATATTGTCAACAAATTATCTATTAATAAGAATTATTAATAAAATAACTTAATAATATAATTCTTTTTTTTTTTGTTGCTGCTTGCCGCTGGCCGGGGACCTCATGCCGGGTGAGTTCGTCCTGTCTTAGTGTGGGGTCAGGGGTTCCGTTGTGGGCACGGTGCTTGGTGGTGTCCTCCCTGTTGTGCCTGTGGATGGAGGCTGGGGTGGCATTGCATGGTGCCATCGCGGTGCGCTGTATGGTGGGCAGCAGAAAGCGGCAGGGGTGCTTGGAGTGGGACTTGGGCTGCTCCTTCTCCTAGATTAGTTTAGGCTGCCCATCAAATGTGGGGCCTATTTCCTCCCCGCCACACTACCTGCTGGTGGTTGTAGTCTCTGCCCGCTGGTGTACTAGTGGTTCTCTGTGTCCGGGACTGGGTGCTTTGGTGTGTGCCGGCTCACTCCTGGTGGCTGCTTGCTTCGTCCTGGGGGCCTGGCCGGACCTTTGCTTGGGGAGTGATATGCCCCAGGGTCTCGGGTCTCTGGGTCCATGGCTGGATCTGCTCTGGCAAAGACGGCTGCCAGCTGGGCCTGTGGGCTTGTCGCTGCAGCTCCCTGGGGTTTCTGCACTGTGGCTGCTGGGCGGTTCCCCTGAGACTCTCCCCTGTTCTTCTCTGGGGGGTTCCGGTAGTCCCGGCGGTGGTTCTCCTGAGGTTCCTGTGCTCTGGGGGGCCTTTGGATGTCTGTGGCTCGGCTCTCCTCCGTATCTGTCCCGGGTTCAGGGGAGCAGGTCTGTGGCTCCTCACACTCACTATTGCATATTTTTATGGAGAAACCTTGTATACACAAGCGCGCTCACACTCAGACCCACAGGTGTTTAGATTCAGGTGTTAACAGATACACAAATGTTCTATATTGAGCCGCTAGTTACCACTAAATACATCTTGCATTCATAAGTACCGTGCACGTTTTGGTAACGATGCTGTTATTATATATGTTTCTGCAGGTGTAGAAGCAAGCAGTGTGTTGTCTTGTAATCTCTTCATCCTTCTTTTTCTCCTCCATTTTCTCCTTCTCTCCCTTTTCCCTTTTTGCCCCACCTGTCTCTCTTTCATGCTTCTTATCCTTTTCGTTTCCGTCTCTGTGCCCATAACAATTAAAATAATCCCAAAGCAGATTCTGATAAAGTTTATTTTATAAATATCAAGCAGAGCATTAAAGCGTTAGCTGTAATGCTCCATTTGTGAAAGTAAATCTGTTAGGCTTCGTCTTGGCAGCGACAACAATTCTGAGCGCTACTGTGCCAGACAGGTCACGGTAAAAAAAAAAAAAAAAAAAAAAAAAAAAATATATACATATATATATATATATATATATATATAATTCCTTATAAAAATGAATTGAAGTGAGCATTTAAAAGTAATAAAAACATATTCATTGCAATGTGCAATGACTATCAATTCAGTTCAAGCAGTGCTTATATGGTATGTGTGTGTTTGTGTGTGTGTGTGTGTGGGTGAGTGTGTGTGTGAGAGAGAGAGGGAGCTGTGTCATTTCAGAGTGGATTCATAGAGACCTTTGATCTTGATCATTGTGTGCCAGCCTAGCCTTTTCTGGCACAAACAAAGCATACCTACTCACTGCTATACCCACCCTCTTTGTTTTTCCTCTTTAGCTTCAGATAAACCACCACACCACACTTGGTCCTGCAAGCTCATTGGAACTGCTTCTCAATGCCTCCTCTAACAGAGGCATTCATCTCAAGTTTCATCCTTTCAATCTTCCCCTGCTTGCACTAAAGAGGTTTGCTGGAAATGGGTTTCTCTCTCTCACACACACACATGCACACCACACCCACACCCACACGCGCACACACACACACACACACCACACACACACACACACACACACTCTTGTTTTGCTATATGTAGTGAGGACCATGTGTTGACTCCCAATGACTTCCATTGATTTTCAGTCATTTTCAACCCTTTCTATGCCCTAACCCTGACAATAACCCTAAACCTAACCATTACCAGTGCATGCCTAACCCTAACCTTAACCTAAACTCAATTCACACCTTAGTCCTAAACCTAACCGTTAGCAAAATAGGTCGTGAGGACCAGCAAAATGTCCTCACTTTGGTACCAACGGTCCTCAATTTGATGGTGAAATCGGGAAAATGGTTCTCACTGTGATGCCAAGACAGGAACACTCACACACACACACACACACACACACACGTGCATGACATCTGTTTGACTGGAAGTTCATCAAAAAGAAACAGTACAGTCACAGATTTAAATAGAAATGTGTTATTTCTATAGGCAAAAATGTATTCATGTACCCCTGATCTTTTTGATATTATGTCAATTTCCACCTCAATCCTTAATATATTTTATCTTGACTTTATGTGATAGACCAAAAAAGCAGCATATAACTGTGAAAAGACCTTGAATTTCAAAATTTTCAAAATTTTGTTAAAAAATGTAAAATTGCAGAGTAAATGTGTAATCCTTTACTTTACTTTGCAACCCCAAAATAAAATCTAGTGCAACTTGAGGAGTTGGTAACTCTGGAGGAGCTGCAGAAATTCACAGTTCAGGTGGGATTATCTATCTTGAATATTTTGCATTGCAGAGCTGGAATCAAAAAACAAATTCACCTTAAAAATAGTTATTCCACCTGTCTGTGACTTACCTAAGAGCTTATGACCTGCAAAAGTTGTAAAAAAAATGTTTCAATTGAAAGCCAACAAAAATATAATTTTAGGCTAAACAGTTTTGGACCTATCATCAAGCTTTGTTAAATCCAAGACCTTTGACCATCAAAAGCTATCAAAGACGTTTTTTTTTATTTACGAACAATATTAGGCTCCTGTAGTTAGCACTGTTGTGACCCACAGCCATGGATTACACCATGAAAGTCCAGTATGAACTTTTCTGGAACTTTCAAAATAAATCGCATTAACCTACTTCCAGCCAGACAGCGGACTTCCCGTGATGTCACTGTCCGTATATAACCCCCCCCCCCCCTTTTCAATGAACTGATCTCTTCCACACTGATCTCAAGAGGATCTGGATAGGAGAGACAGCGCGCTAATGTCTCTTTGCTGGCAAACAGACATAACTCTTCAAACTGGATCCAAGAGTGTCATACGATAATGTGCACTAAGTTAAGTAGGAATGAATTGCTGTTTGTGCATCCGGTATTTATTCGTGAACGGGGGTAATTAAGATACAAGCGTTGCTTGACATTCTCTCTGATGTCTACAGAAGCAAACTGTGTTCCAGAGAGTTCCCAGCGGTTTTCCCAGTCTGAAGGAGGGACAACGGGACCACGGCACCGTGGTTGCAGCTGTAGCATTCAGTTCGGCCGGCCGACAGAGAGAGCCGCCCCTCCACCCACAGCTACGGAGGTTAGCTGGAAGCTAACCTTCTGTAGAAGCTTTCTTCAAACTTCATTGCCCGGACAACTTCTCCTCAGCACGGTTCAACTGAGAGGTTAGGTTTGGGCAGAGAGAAGTCATTTAGGATGAAATAATCTAAACGTATTTTTTTTTTATTTTATGACGTTTGGTTTTGTTGGTGTTGAAACTCAGCTATCTTAGTGCTAACAGATTATCTGCTCAGCACCAGGCTCAGTTTGTGTGTTCTGTGTTTGTGTCTGTTTTAAAGTTAAGAAAAACTTTATTTAAAGGGTGATTTTAAACATAATGTGCCATAACGTGCCGTCCATGTTTATGTATTTTAACCCTTTTATTAGTGGTATTTTAAGGTATGTGTTTGATTCTGATGATAAGCTACAAGCTTATTTTGTTAGCTTTAACTGCTAACAGCTAAGAACACATGCTTGCCTGCTAAGATCATTTACCCAAAAAGGTTGTTGGTTTTCAATCTAGTAAAATATTTCCCTAAACATTATTTTACTAAACATGATAACTAAGTAAACACCATTAAGCCCCATTTCTTCAGAAAGATTTGGTTCTTTTTCAAAATAATATTTCCTTAAATATTATTTTACTATTTCCTTAAAAATATTTCTTTAAATATTATTTTAATTAATAAAGGCAGCTAATTAAACACTGTTGAGAATTGGTCATCCAGAAGGTTGGTTTTATTCAGAAAGTCATTCTTAAAATATTATTTTATTAAAATATTTTATCTGATCTTGCATTGTGAATGATTGTTTAAAGGTGTCAATTATTGCCTAAGTTAGTTCCAAGACTAACTTCACTTCACTTCCAGATTTTTCAAGATAATCCTTGGTTCTCAAACATAAACAATGCATTGTGATGTTGCATCACTCTTTCGGACATGGTTTTCAACCATCTTTGATCAACTTGTTTGTATTGTACATAGTCCATTAATCTTCCTTATTCTTTAATTCTGCTTGGTAGTTTAGTTTGTTTTAGCATGGTGAAGAGTTTGTTGATTGAAATATGTTTGACTTTGAGTTGACTTATTTTTGTTAATAAATTCTTGTATTTTAGAAATTGTGTGAATTCATTCCATATGTGTGCAGAGTTTTGCTGTTCAATGATGTCAGAGCTTGGCTCATCCCTTTCAATTTTGTCCTAATGCCACCACCTTATTGGGCTGATATTCACAGGGCAACCCTTAACAGACCGAAATATTGTTTAATAAATATTAAAATATTAATATTAAATAATCTATTCATATTCATAATTACAACAGCACATTAATTTGAATATTCAGCAGAGGACCCAACATAGTGTGGCCCAGAGTTTAGAAGTTATAGTCTGCTGGTAGAGCAAGATGTTGGGCGGTGGTTCAAATAGCAGTGCCGGGAAAAGCTAACTATCACAGCTGTGGTTGATTTCCAGCTAGTGGTAGTATGAAATCAAGCAAGAGCAGCAGCAAGCTGTGACATGGACAAACCTTGTCAGATACTTTACTAGTGACTTGCTCTGCAAACATCTGAAAACATTGGGTAAGGTTGGTGGTCTAATGAGTATTTAATAGAAAAAGTATAAAAATAGAGAAACTTGGTAATCTTAGGTCTAACCCAAACAAGAACCTAACAGTGACAGTTTAATCGAAATGGGAAACAGGAGAGAAAAATGCTTTTCAAATGGGACCAAAATTTAACTTTTTTTGGCCTGAATGCACAATTGCACGTGTTATGAAGCAGAGTTCTTTCAGAAATGTACTCAAACAACCTCTTCGTGTTTTTCTGAACACACCATAACCACCATGAAACGTGGTGATGACAGGATCGTACTGTGTGAAACAGAGAAAGAGAAATTGGTCAGAGTTAATGAGGGGATATTTGGAGCTAAATACAGGTCAGTCCTAAAAGAAAACCTGTTAAAGGCTGTAAAAGACTTGAAACTGGGCAAGGTTCACCTTCTAGCAGATAATGACCCTAAATATACAGCCAGAGCAACAACTAAATTATTTAGATCAAACCAAATGCATTTGTTAGAGATGTCATTATTCGCCCGTGTTAGTTGTTTGAGTTTCTTAATTATCTGTTTCTTCTCTGTTGTTTTAGTTCCCTAGTTGCTGCTATTTTAGTTCATCCTATTGTTTACTTATTTCTTACTTCATTCTTGTGCTTTGTTAAATTTAGAATTTTTTTTCTCTGTGTCCCTCTCTGTCAGATCTTGTTCATTCTCTCTGTCCTCCTTCTGCTCTCTCCCTCTTCATTGGTCTAAGCTGGTACATTTCCACCTGATTGCTTTCACCTGCTCTCCATGCCTTTTCTTCATTCTTGCCCCAGTATATATACTTTCTGGTTCTCAATGTCCCTCGCTGGCTTCTCCGTTATTCTGCTCTGTTTCTCTGCTTCTGGCCTGTTCCGAGTCCTGTTTGTACATTTTTTTCTTTATCGTTGTGCCCCAGCCATGAGATAAGACATGAACTGAAGTGCACCCAATCAATGAGGCAAATGGGAAACTCAGCATCATTGATTACACGCATTAACCTACTTTAGTACAGCCCAAAGAAGGAGGAGTCATAGCTGGAATCCCTGTGTTGTCATGGAGCCACTAACAAAACTGTTCTCCCAGCCTAAACTCTTCCTCATTGACCTGTGCCAGTGCAGCTGACACATTGGGGGGACATCAGGCAAAATCTAAGGCCTTTGAAACTCGCTAGCGATGAAGACTCTCCTACTTCGAAGAACACTTGGATCCAAAGTTGACTACAATCTGGTGTTTGTGTACCCCCTGATCGAAGGACAACCAAAAGTTAAGTAATTATCTGCTGTTCGATGAATCCAGCATTCATGCTAAATGGGCAATTAAGACAATGTTGTCTTAAACCTTTTTTCTGAGCGTCTGCAGAAAAGGAATCTGAGCCAGAGATTTCCCCAGAAGAGATGGTGTCCATAATCAAAGCAGTTTTCCCCATGGCCTGAAGAAGAAGCCATCAAAACTGTAGCTTTGCCCGCCTGATGCGTGCTGATCCAGCAAAAGCTACCCTGGCTGCTACTGAGGTCAGCCTCCATGGCTTCCTTGTTCGCCTTCTGCCACGCAACCAAGCGGCCAGACCGGGCCGCCACCTTACCTACTTAGCTCATTGCCCTTCGGACCTCCTGTTCTTCAGAACTGTCAAGTGGCTGGGCAAAGAAAATTAGTTTAGGATGAAACAAACTATCTGCAATCTTTTTGGTGCTCATATACACATTATTATTTGTATTAATGGCATTTTAAGCATGTGAAACTAAAAGGGTTGTTAAATAGGCTACTTTCCTTTGTTAGTTAAAACCTCTAAAGCTAGGAAGATGTCTAATTAAAACATTAATAATAAAATGTCCAAAAAAGGTATTGACTTCGAATTGGGCAAATCATTCTTTGAAATATCATTTTATTAATATAATGGTTTAATTACCTTGTGATTGTGCGTTGTGACTAGTTGTTTGAAGACATACCAGTTGTTACCCTTAATCAGTTTTAAAACTTATTTTCAAATTCCTCAAGATTTGAGGATAGTTTTCTTTATTCCTTCAATTTTTTTGGTAGTTTTAAGATGAATTGTGCAGCCTAGTACGGAATTTGTTAATTGATAAATGTTTAATGAGTCGAATTGTGCCTCTTAATAAATCATATTTTAGGCAGAAAATGCCAGTGCTCGAATCATACTATTGCTCTAATACAACCACCATATTGGGCTGGTTAATTAAATATTAAATAACTTGAGCATATTATTGGACAACATTATTATTATTAAATCTTCTTCTCACCATGCAGCTCACGAGTTCCTGTCTGCACTTTGTTCCAGCTCCAACCTCCACAGTTATGACCAGAATGGCCCAGGAAAGGTCCAGGTCAAGAATCTATAGCAAGACTTGAAAGTTGATGTTCAAAGGCACTCTCCATCCATCTGACACTGCTTGAGAAGATCACATAAATATGATCTTCTCAACATCTACGACTGAATCAGAAAATAAGACCCAAATATATATGATAGTTCTGGGTGGCATTTAATCTACTTTATTTGTTGTCTCTGTTGTTTTATTATTTATACTGTTTAACTGTTTTGCTTGACTGCGTTGTAAAGCCCTTTGGTCAACCTTTGTTGTTTTGAATGTGTTATATAAGTAAATTCACTTTGACACAGAGCTTTACAGCAAGGAAGAATGGCCAAACATATCAGTCTCTGAATGTTCACAGTTGATATTGAGATACTCTAAAAGACTTGTAGCTATAATCTCAGGTAAAGGTGGTTGTACAAAGTTTTGTCTCAGTAGGCTGAATCCAACTGTACGCCACACTTTTCAGATTTGCATTAGAAAAATTGCTATATATAATTGCTATATATAAAACTATATAAAGTTTTCCATCCACTTCAGTTGTGCGCTGTATGTCATAGTTCAACCTTTTCTTCATCAACAAATTAAATTAATGTGTCTATATAAGCATTTTATAAGAGTGAGATGATTCTATTTAGAGACAATATAACACATTTCTTAGGATTTATTTCTATCAAAATTTCTATCTTATTTAGAATTATTTTAAATTTAGAGTATTTTCCTTTTAACAGGAAACAAATACATGTAAATAGAGGTGACTCAATGGCCATATAAAAAACACTGTGCGTAAAGGTCACTTAAGGTAATGCTACATTTTGACTGCTGGAAACAACTCCCTGCTGTTCTCAGTAGTGAATAACAACCTCAACCCACCCACCCACTCAAACCCACACACACACACACACACACACACACACATACACACACACACACACACACACACTGTAGACACAACTGCAGAGATTTCTTGTTATATATCAGGTAGCTTTTATGGCCTTATAAATAGCTTCTTACTAAGCTATAAAACTTAATCAGTGTTCCTTGGTAATTGTCACTTACACTGACATTACTACCAGTAAAGGTAATGAGTTGATTATTCTACTTTACATCTAGGCCTTGTAACCATTTCCCACAGTACCCACTGTAAATGGTGACAAAGTCAGAAGCAGACACCAGAAAAAAAAATTTTAGTTGCGTAAACCTGTCTTTTATTGTAAACTACTAATTTTTCCTTTTTGTTCATCAAGGCTCTGTTGGTCTGTTTCATAAATCATGTTCAAGCTAATCAAATTACACACTAACTCTATAAATATATACAGTGTACATCTGTTCCTGCATATATGCACCCACTTTATAAGGTACACTTTGTGAAAACTTTGTTGGACCCACTTCTGTATTCAGCACTGCATTGATTCTTTATGGCATAGATTCATCATTTTCGGAAAAACTCCTTGAAGATTTCAGTTCATATCAACGTCATAGCAAAATACAGTTGCAGATTTGTTGGCTGTGCATCAATGATGCCAATTTCCTTTTCCACAACATCCCATCTGCTGAATTAATCTGATGACTGTGGAGGCTTTTTAAGCACAATGAAATCGTTGCTATATTTAAACAAGTATTTTGAGAAAACTGTG
This sequence comes from Crenichthys baileyi, assembly GCA_036173005.1. NCBI lineage: Eukaryota > Metazoa > Chordata > Actinopteri > Cyprinodontiformes > Goodeidae > Crenichthys > Crenichthys baileyi. The sequence continues at coordinate 326,038 of JAHHUM010001191.1, read as the reverse complement.
TGACATGGTGCATTATCCCGCTGGAAGTAGCCATCAATAGATGTTAGACTGTGATCATAAAGCGAGAGCATTAAAACGATGCTCAATTGGGGACCAAAGTATGCCAACAAAACACTCCCACATCATTACACAACCACCACCACTCCGACATGATGATATGAGGCAGGATGGATTCATGCTTTCATGTTGCTTACACCAAAGTCTGACTGTACCATCTGAATGCTGCAGCTGAAATTGAGACTCAACAGACAATGCAACATTTTTCAGATCTGTTATTCTATTTTTGTTCATTTTCAGTGAATAGGAAGTACCATACAGGATAATTATACTGTTGTAGCCCATCTGCTTCAAGATTAAACTTGCTGTGCATTCAGAGATAATACTCAAACCTTGGTTGTAACAAATGGTTATTCAGGCAACTGTGAGGCGACTGTGGCTCAGTGAGAAGAGTAGTCGTCTTGCAAGCTGAAAGTTGTCGGCACAATTCCAGCTTCCTCCTGCCACATGTCGATGTGCCCCTGGGCAAGGCACTTAATCTCAAATTGCTTACTGATCTGCATTTCGGTGTTTGAATGTGTGCCCGTTAGTGAGTGCGTCTGGGTGAATGTGACTCTAGTGTAAAGCGCTTTGATTGGTCAGTATGACTGGAAAGATGCTATATAAGTTCAGTCCGTTTAAGTTATTTAGTTTTCTATCATGTTGAATCAGTATGCCCATTCTTCTATGGCCTCTGACATCTAAAAGGCATTTTTCTCCACACAAATGCTGCTCACTTTTTAGATCATTCTCCGGGAACCTGAGAGGTGGTGGTGCAATGCTTGTGTAAAATCCCAGTAGATCTGCAGTTTCTTCAGTACTCACAGAAGCCCATCTGGAACTAACAACCATACCACATTCAAAGTCACTGAAATCCCCTTTCTTCCTCATTCTTATGCTCAGCTTGAACTTCAATCAAGGTATCTTCACCACGTATAAATGCCTTAATGAACTGAGTTGCTGCCATGAGATTGCTGATTTGCAAAACAAATCAGCAATAGCATTTTCTCCCTCCATCTCTTTTCTGCCTCTTTTGATTTTGATATGTTTTTGTTAAATGCAAAGGAAAACGCAGAATATTATTTGATATGAAATACACACAAGGGTATATTTGGATTGACACAGTTTGAGATGGGACACATGCAAACATGTCTCTCTCTGTGAACCTTTGGAAACATTCCTGAATGAGGGAGTTTGGGCATGCGAGTGTCGGGCGGAGCCAGACACAGGTTTGTTTATGTCCTTAATCCCACATCGCGTGCCAGACAGCAGTCACCCATGTCAACACCAATCCCAAAGCATAAAATTCTCTTGCATGGAGACATTAGTCATAACTGTTTACTATTTGCAACAATTGTGTCATTATTTTGTGGCTTGGTCATCAGTTAGCTTATTAAGTATGCTGTAAAATCCCCAGGAGAATAACATTGAGGAAGTTCACTGCCGCTTGTATGGATGCGCACCTCGTTGCTTCTCATCCGATTGTTTGGATTCGGGCCTCACCCCAACTGACAGCCCCCGCAGAAGAAACTCTGCTACTGTTGTGGTAGTGTTTCTCTGTTACTACAGAGAGCATGTCTTCATTCAGGTGCTAAACAGGTTTCATTAAATCCATTGGCATGCAGAGTTTGTTCCCCTCTAATGTAAATACATAAGATATCATTAAATAAATATTCTGGTTTATTACAGTTTCTGCCTAAAGATGAAACAAATCGCTATGGCGTACCAAAAATAGCCGTTCACATCACAAGAATACAATAAGTACAGTCAGGCTTTTCCATGGACACTGTACATGGCACAACTAGATAAACATTTTATGAGACAATAAATATGTGCAGTTATAGAATCTAAACTTTCATTTGGCTAGATGAAAGGTTTATAACCATGTTTGACACATTCAGTGTTCTAATCTTTAGAAGCTCAAAAGTCAAGTGCAGTAATAGTATAAATATAATTGTTAGGGAGAGAGCTGAAAAGAAATGCAAACAAACCAAGTTTAAACTTTTTCAATTGTTTTCTTTTTTAAAAAAAGTAAACAACTAGCCGAGTTGGTATACACCTTACCTCTTAATAATCTAAGAAATTACCATTTTTTCCCCACTTTTCATAATGGTGGAGTTTACAGGTAATCGACCTATAAAACATCTTGATGGGCAAATAATATTCTCTACAAAAGCACCATTTGGCTGAAATTTCTCCAGTTGGGCAAACAGTGGAACAGCTATGACTAAGGCAGCCACAACAAGGCATAAAATCAATGAAATCTATTATAATAGTCAAATGAATCAACACTTTTCTCAACATTTAACTGTTATGAACATGGGTTTTAAAATAATTTTAAACTTTTCAAAAAAGTTGCTATGTTTATCTCCGTACTGCTCCAAGTTTGAAAGGACTATAAGGAGAGCTCCTGGGTGCATTCTGCAGGCATCCCTTGTGTGTGTGTGCTTGGGTGTGTGTGTGCATGCTTGGGTACATGCTGCATATGTCAGGCAAATTTTGAACCGCTCAACTTTGTTCAAATTCTTTTCAAAATCATCATATTAGATAAAATTCCTGCTTCACTGACGAATTAGTGAAGGTCTCAAAGTTTTGTAAAGTTTTCACAGACTTGAGGGTTCAAAAAATTGGGAGTACTTAGAATAAGGTCAAAATAAACAGTGGGTTTGGATGCTTTTTAGGTCAATTGTTTTGCACAAAAACACGGTGATGCATGAGCGTGAGATGCTAATGCTGGGCTGATATAAAGTGAAAATCACTATATTACCGTTTTTTGGCAAGTACTCCTGTAGCTTCGGTGTCAAGAGATGTGATGGATGCTAGTGCATTTAAGTGCTGTTTGCTTCCATATATCTGAAGGAAGATACTACTTCATTAATACTGCACAGCAGAAACACAATTTCGTTTTATTTTATGTTGTTTAACACACATTAAAGGAGAATTTACTCTGACATAAACTCTTTTGAAATATGTAAAAATATTCAAAAGGGCAAGACCCCTAAGAGCACAAAACTGCCTTAAATGCATCTTTAGTATCACCATCCTATATCATGCCAGTGGGGTATAAAGTCATACTAATTTAACAGTTTACACATATATTTTAAGAATTGCCATTGAAAGTAAAGATGTCACACTGAAATTAATATGAACACACAGACAGCACTATTTGTTCTCACATGAAAGCTACCAAAAACAGCTTTCATTCAAAAGCTTTTCAATACTCTTATTGTTTTGTTCTTTTAATGTCTTCAAACAACACCCTTCTGTATGATGTCTAAATGCTGTGTTTACCAAAGGAAGCCACAGAAAACTGTTTTTGTAAAGTTGAATCAATGTGTCATCCTGAGTCACACAGTGTTTATGCTTTTCTTAAAAGAGCTCATCACCTCCTACAATAAGGGAGTGTTCTCTGGTTTTTCAGCTGTAAGCATTCATTAGTAGATTTTTGTTATTCTGGACTCATCTTTTCGGTGCTGAATTCACATTTATGCTGCATATTCATAGTAACTGAGCCAGAGAGGTTATAGCTGAACAAAGATACATCAATACATATTCAGCTTCAAGGGTGGTAAAAGGTATACATTCCTTTAGCTTGAGAAATTTTGCATTCACTCAAGCTGTAGCTAAAGTACTGTAGCTGACATCTGAGATATGAGAAATTTCAACCATTCAATTTCCGCTCTCTCTGTTGTAACTTGATAGCCTGTTAATTGGCTTTTTGAGTGTGTACGAGAAAAACATTTTTAGTGCTTCAGAGAACATTTCATTCTTTAAATTCTTGTCAGAAACAAACACCTGTTTGCTCTATATTTACAACTTCCAATTTCTAAATTTCCAAAACTGAATAAACTTAAGTAAATTAATTATTACCAAATATGAAACACTTGAAACACTCTGACTTGAAAAGAGAAAAAATCTGGTATTCAGTTTCGCTTTTACAGTAAGGCATTGTGTTCTTGCCTATTTCCCAACAATGTATATCCTTTTACTGTTTTCTGTTCTGCTGGTACTGGCTGTTTAATGCTGAGTAGCGATCAAGTTACAAATGCTTTGTTTCGATCTACCAAACTCACAGGCTGGGAAGGACCAAGTCAACTGTTCGGAAACGCTTTTTTCAAACCTGACTCTGGCCCCGCATTGTTTATGTATGTCTCACTTTTAGAGTTCCCAGATCATCGAAGGATAAAAAAAAAACGGAGTCATCATGAGCAGCATATTGTTTTGTTATGGCTCAGTGCCTCGCAAACATTTACACACCCCCTTGGACTTCAATATATTTTATTGGAATTTTGTGTAATAAAACAAAACAAAGTGCTGCAGACATGCAAAATGGAAGGCAAATGATGAATGGTTTAAAAATTTTGCACAGAAAAAAAATCTAAAAACTGTATTTCTCTGAGCCCAAACCCCACCCCCATGAGTGATCTTTCCCAGTACGGCAGAGCCGGGGCCCCACACTGGAACCAGGCCTGGGGTTGGGACTTGGAACCCAGCTCCTTGAGAAGGTTGGAGGGTCTCTTACTCCAAAGTGGCCCGCAGGAAGAGACGGCGGGCTGGACTGGGTTTGCTTGTCGCCCTCCAGCTCAGCTGTTTTTGTGTTGGGGTTTACCACTGTGGATAAGAGGGTCCCATCCCTGCGCCGTGGGGTCGGGAAGAGTTCTCTGTTGTTTTGGCCTACAGGGCTGAGCAGTGGTGCAGAGTACCCGGCATTCTCGGTGGCCCTGTTGGATGTGCCTCTCGGGGACTCTGTCATTCTGCTGTAGGACTTCAACGCCCACTTGGGAAAGGAAAATTACACCTGGAAGGGTGTGATAGGGAGGAATGGCCTCCCTGATCTGAAGCCCAAAGGTTTTTCATTATTGGACTTCTGTGCCACTCACAGTTTGTCCATAATGAGCACCATGTTCAAGCATAAGGGTGTTCATCAGTGCACTTGGCACCAGTGTATAGGGACGGTGGTCAGGACAGTGAGAGAATCATTGGGATTATGACATTATGACAAAAGACTCCTCCCACCCCCACCATGGACTTTTCTCCCTGCTGCCCTCTGGCAAAACAACCAGATTCCACAACAGTTTCATCCTCCACATCATAAGACTGATACATTTCCAATAACCCCCCCTTCCCATACATACATTAGTCACTTCACATGGTCACTGTGAACACTGTTACAATACATCCTGGTGCTACAGATAATTGCACTATTCATGTTGTCTTGCATATACTTTTTTTTGTACATAATTTTAAATGTATTTATTTAGTTGCAACATTCCTTCCTGTTGTTATGTTCTTTTATATATTTTTACTCTTTTCTTTAAATTGCATATACATACATTTATACTGTTTTGCTTTAACTTGTTTTCTGTTTTTATTCGGAGCCTTGCAATGAAATGTTGCTCAAATGTACATTGTGAATGTGCAGTTGACTGCCAATAAAGTCTAAGTCTCAAGTCTAATCTAAAGTCAAAAGGACACCCTAGACAGGAGGTCGATGATCAAATTTTGTAGTCATGTCTTCGGACCGGGAGGGGCTCGGAGTAGAGCCGCTGCTCCTCCACATCGAGAGGAGCCAGTTGAGGTGGCTCGGGCATCTATACCGTATTCCTCCTGGACGCCTTCCTCGGGAGGTGTTCCAGGCACGTCCCACCGGGAGGAGGCCCAGGGGACAGCCCAGGACATGCTGGAGGGAGTATGTCTCTCGGCTGGCCTGGGAACGCCTTGGGCTCCCGCCGGAGGAGCTGGAGGAGGTGTCTGGGGGAGAGGGACGTCTGGGTGTCTTTGCTGAGTCTGCTGCCCCCGCGATCCGGTCCCGGATAAAGCGGAAGACGACGAGTACGATGAGTACGAGTGTCTTCGGATCTTCGGACACATGTCTAGGCTGAAGAGAGGGGATGAGTTGTCCACCAATCACTACCTGGTGGTGACTTGGATCCGTTGGAAGAGGAGGAAGCCGGACAGATTGTACAGGCCCAACCATATAGTGAGGGTCTGCTGGGAACAGCTGGCGGGGCCCTCGGCCAGGGATGTATTCAACTCCCACCTCCGGGAGAGCTTTGACCAGATTCCGGGGGAGGTTGGAGACATAGAGTCCGAGTGGACTATGTTCTCTGCCTTTATTGTCGATGCTGCAGCCTGTAGCTGTGGCCAACATTGGCAATAAAGGCAGAGAACATAGTCCACTCGGACTCTATGTCTGCATTGGCACTGCCACTGGATGTCAGGCTGAAGAAGGAGTCCTATTGGCTCTGGTTGGCTTTAGGGACTCCTGAGGCTGCTGACCGGTACCACGAGGCCAAGCATACCAGGGCCCAGGCGGTAACAGAGGCAAAACTCTGGCCTTGGACGAGTTCAGTGAGGCCATGTAGAAGAACTACAGGTCAGCCTTGAAGCGATCCTGGCAAAGGTCCGGCACCTCAGGTGAGGGAAGCAATGCTTCGCCAACACTGTTTACGGGGGGGGGCTGCTGGCCTCAACGGGGAACATTATTAGGCGGTGGAAGGAGTACTTTGAGGATCTCCGCAATGCTGCTATCATGCCTTCCTGGGTGGAAGCAGGGACTGGTGACCCAGAGTTGGGCAGGCTGAAGTCACCGAGGTGATCAAAAAGTTCAGCTGTGGCAAGGCTTTGCGAGTGGATGAGTTCTGCCCTGAGTACCTCAATCCTCTGGATATACTCTTCAACATTGCGTGGTGGTCTGGGACCGTGCCTCTGGATTGGCAGACCAGGGTGGTTGTCACCTTTCTTGTGGAGGGCAGCCACAGTTATCAGTTATAGTGGAGCTAAAATCAAAACACATCTATGGGGTGCTACATTTCTCACTTTTGTCTATATTTTTCAACCTTTATTTAGCTGCAGTCATAGTAGAAGGGAAGGATATCGTCTCTAGATTTCCTGGTTTGGTGAATTTTGTACATATCAGGGGTTTCTGGGTGCAGAAAATGTTTTACAATTGTTTTGTTTTTTTTACATTTATGAAATAATAGCATTGTAAAGTCAGATTTAAACTATTTGACATTGTAAAGTCAGATTCAAACTATTTATTAACCTAGTAAAAGATAAATTTATACTGTATTTCAAAAGCATAGGGCTGAAAGACTGTTTTGTTATACCATGACAGTAGGAACTACTTGTCGCTTAATGTTTAATGTCATTTTATTATTTCTACAAGTAAGTTTTATCTGTTTATAGTGCCCTCAAAATCTCTTTCTGACTATTTGCGTCAAAGGCAATAAGATGTTGGATCACTTTCTTTACAGCTGTGGGTGTTTGCAGTTTCTATGGTGTTCTGTGTTTTACATAATAAAAACACTTTATTTTAGTCGTGGTTGGAGTGCATACCCTTGCTTGACATTAGAGGACTCTCTAAACGTATCTAACTTTTGCCATTGGATATTTCTGAAATCTAGGAGGTGCTTTTGAAACAAACTTCCTGGTTTGTATGTAGATCTTTGTTTTTGATCATGTGTGTGTTTCAAAGATCTGTCACTGTTTTATCTACCAGCCGGTTATAAGTGATTTGATTTGTTTTTGTAGGAATTTTTGCTGACACTTTAGAATATAGCTTCAGAGCTTTCATGACCCAATTTTGACCAATGTATTACTGCTGGAGAGACAACCTCATATTTGATTCTGGATTGCCTTGAAATGCAGAAAAGTTCATGTTCAACTCAGGGACTGCATGGTGTCCAGGTCCTATGGCTGCAAAACAAGCACAAATCATGGTCCCTCCACCACTATTCTTGAAAGTTGCTGATGTGCTGTGTTTTGACAACATTGGCATTGTGCATTAATCAAGGACATCTTTACTTTGGTCCCATTTGTCCTAAAAATATTGTCTTGTGATTCTTTCAGATACAACTCTGCAAACCTAAGTCGTGCTCCCATCTTCTTTTTAAGAGGCTTTTTCTATTTCCTATTTCTATTTACACAGGTTAATTTCCAGTTCTGCAAAAACCTGGGTGCAGTTTAGATGATTCTATCTTTACGTTCGAGCCTTGTCCTCGTGATCCATGAACAGACCTTGCTTTTTTCAAGCACTCAAATCCACACCACCAGTCATAATCAGGAATTTTTATATAAAGAACTGAATCATTTTGCTTTATCTGATGTTACTGATCAGTTAGATGAGGAATAATTCACAACATAGGGGTGGAAGCGGGCCTGTCACGCACCTTCACCAACTGGCGTTGGTTGCTTGGTGGATGATTGGACAAAATTTTATTTGAATGATTTTAAGGTCTTGCTGCAAAAACGTCTTCCTGGCATGACTTGAGTTGGTGCAAGGTGTGGTCTTAGTCTCTTGGAAAACGTGTTAAAGATTGTTTTACAGCAAAGATTTAATTCTAGTTATTACAGACCTATCAGTTAAAGATAGAAATCTGGAATGATTAGTGTGAGACACATTTATTTAGAAAATAGTGTTGAAGAAACAGTTTAACTGCTTGTCTTGAAGAATTTTTTCCTTATTATTTAATAAACCTCCATAAAATCAACAAGTATTATGTTCATGTATTAAGGTATTGTTGGATAGAGTTGAAGAAATTCAATCCCCCAACTTGGTGTAAGAATGCTACATGGAAAGTGTCATTCCGAATTTATAAAAAGGCTTTTTTATTTATCTGATCCCATGTCTTTATGAAAGATAAATCTTTCACAGAGACCTTAAAACCTTGACCTTGGTTAAAATTATTTGTGGTTTTGACGTCATGCTCTTGGCAGTCATCCATGATTTGCCAAAGATTATAAGAGTAATAAGAAATGTGTGGGAAGGACCTTACATAGAGTAGCAAAAGACTATTTTAATTGTGAATATTTTAAAGGTCGGATCCCACCACTTTGGCTATAGAATATGATTCTAGCACCTGTTAAACAGTAATGCAAACATGAGCCACAGATGGAATGAACCACCTGCTTAATTCCGCATTTTAGTGAATTATTGTGGGATCCTATAATACCTTCATGAAAAGACATCGAGCAGTGAAATTTCTAAGTATTACCATGAATTTGACAGCCCATTTTTGACCTTTACATTAAAATTTCACCCAAATGTACCAAATGTTTGGTTTGTAAAAACACAAATGCCCCTACTGATGTGGTTAGAATTTTTGTGTAAGACATTAGCATCCGAAGTGCGACCTGTTGACCATTTTGGTCCACAACCATAACTATAAGAATGGTATTAATTTGGCCCACATGCACAGGTTGTTGATGAAGATTGTCAGTTTTTGGATTTTTTAGGGCTGAATTTGCACTCATGAATTGAAAACTTCTTAAAACTGTAAATGTTACATCTTTGCGTTTTTTTCATCTGCAAAACTCACATTGGCATCCCATAGGTGAAAACCACTGTTAAAAAATTTCTTATTAGCATTTGTGATGATAACTGTTTTTTGGCTGCTGTTGACTGTGTTTCAGCATTGGCAGCTATTGATTTTCTGTTGAAATAATGAGGGTTGCAAATTTAAGGGAAGACAAGATACCATGTTCAGGATGTTCTCATCCTAGCTAATCAGTATGCACCAGTTCTTGCCTCTGTTCCCACAGCAATTTTTTGCAAATAAATCCATGACACTTTTTTTCATGGGAGTTTAATAAACTAACCACAAGGCACTGGCCTAAACTGATTTACAGTGTCAGAGAGCATATGGACATCTTTCAAAGTTCAATATAAGGTTTGACAACATGTAATACTCAAACATCTTTTCAACATATGTATTAGATGCAGCCATCATTGCAGATGACCACTTCTTCTTACCAGAGAGCTTCTATGCATGCAGTTCCATTCAGTCGATCTGTGAAACTTTTTAATAAGTAATTTTCTTTCCTAAACTTTCACATTGCATTTTCAGGAATTTTGGAATATTTTAATTTTTAACGCATCTCAAAAAAAGGCCCCGGTTTGGGGTTTTGAGTCAACAAACAAGTTGAAGGTTTAGATGAAGCTAATATTTCTGATAACTCAGGAAGCTCCACAGGATCAAAACAGTCCAAACACAGATCAGGTTCTACATTTACCTCCAATGTTGTCTCACTTGCTGAGGATGAAGTAACACTATCAATTATCTAATTTTCACGTTCTTTCTAGTGGGATTTGGCACGCCCCAGATTTATACATAAAAGCAAGATTCGCGTAGTTTCTGAAACAAATAGGAAATGTCAAGCTTTAAATATTAATAGAAAGAAAATAAAAACTCTGTTAGCGCCAGCTTTAAAACTGTGAAGCAGTGACTGGGGATCTTTCTTGAAGTACAATATACAGAAAAATTATTAAAGAACATCTTTTTGATGTGCTTAAATTTTGAAAATAGTAAACCATAACTCGAGAACAACCTTGAATGAAAAGAATAAAATATATATATATATATAGACAGGTCAGATGTGTTCAACTATTAAATTACTTGGAAGAAGTCCATGACTTGATAAAGGATGCCGTTTTACCTAAACGAGTAGAACTAGTAGAATTTTTGAAATATCTAACAAATTACCAAGATGATATGGATATCCCCAAAAATATCACAATTAGCCATTAGAGGTTAATCTTTTAAAATGGCAAAAAGCTGAAAATAAATATCAGATGGGTGATATTGGGCCATCAGGATGCGCTTCCCCTGTTTAATACAAGGGAAACGGTATCTGACAGGGTTTATAGGACCGTCAGGTACAGCGTGAGAGGCGAGGAGACGCTGGGGAAACGCAACTCGATGTAACACAGGTACGGTCCGGTACTGCGTACCACTAAAAAAAGAGGGAACGGCTGTCTGCTTTAAAGCCGTCAACCAGAACCAGTTAAGGCTGCCGCTAGGCAGTCTATAACACGACTTAACCGGTTTATAAAAATAACTATTTTCCCCTCATTCCTTATAGTTTCTGAACTGTTCTGCTATGCTGGAGCCTCAATTATCCTGCTTTGTTTCTCTCCCCTCGGAGCTCGAAGCTGTTGTTAAACGGCCAGCATTTAAAACGAGCACCGCTACGTTTATTGTCTGTCTGCTCGCTGCTGAATACCCCAGTTAAAAGCAAAGGGAGAGTAACTGGTTGTGGTTTATGTTATTTTGCTGAATTACAACAAAACAGTACAGCTCGAAAACACCACTTATGACCAGAGATTTCACATATACTACACGAGAGCGCATGCGCGCTTACCTCCGAAACAGAGTGGTTGCCAAGGAGATCGGTGCGTTCGATTTAATGGACTGGGAGATTTTACACAGGTGGTGCACAGACATAAAAAAACCGCCGCTTGCATTAGGACAGGACGAACAATAAATCACTTACCATCTACAGACTTTTAAATAAAAACCGCGAAAACAACCGAACTGTTAAATTTTTATTTTAAATGAAATCACAACTTGACCACAATGCAGAGAATAACTTCTTTGTTCAAAAGAAAAGACGGAAACTGAAGATGAAAAGTTATGCAACAGAAAATGGTTTATCATTGTTTTATACATGGCAGTTCTTTAACAATTGAAATATATATATTCACTGCTCAAAAAAAATAAAGGGAACATTCTAACACATCCTAGATCTGAATGAATGAAATATTCTCATTGAATACTTTGTTCTGTACAAAGTTGAATGTGTTGACAACAAAAAGATACAAAAAGAATCAATGGAAATCAAATTTATTAACCAATTAAGGCCTGGATTTGAAGTCACACACAAAATTAAAGTGGAAAAACACACTACAGGCTGATCCAACTTTGATGTAATGTCCTTAAAACAAGTCAAAATGAGGCTCAGTATTGTGTGTGGCCTCCACGTGCCTCTATGACCTCCCTACAACGCCTGGGCATGCTCCTAATGAGACGGTGGATGGTCTCCTGAGGGATCTCCTCCCTGACCTGGACTAAAGCATCCGCCAACTCCTGGACAGTCTGTGGTGCAACATGATGTTGGTGGATGGAGCGAGACATGATGTCCCAGATGTGCTCAATCGGATTCAGGTCTGGGGAACGGGCGGGCCAGTCAATAGCTTCAATGTCTTCATCTTGCAGGAACTGCTGACACACTCCAGCCACATAAGGTCTAGCTTTGTCCTGCATTAGGAGGAACCCAGGGCCAACCGCACCAGCATATGGTCTCACAAGGGGTCTGAGGATCTCATCTCGGTACCTAATGGCAGTCAGGCTACCTCTGGCGAGCACATGGAGGGCTGTGCGGCCCTCCAAAGAAATGCCACCCCACACCATTACTGACCCACTGCCAAACCGGTTATGCTGAAGGATGTTGCAGGCAGCAGATCGCTCTCCACGGTGTCTCCAGACTCTGTCGCGTCATGTGCTCAGTGTGAACCTGCTTTCATCTGAGGGGCACAGGGCACCATTGGCGAATTTGCCAATCCTGGTGGTCTCTGGCAAATGCCAAGCGTCCTGCACGGTGTTGGGCTGTGAGCACAACCCCCATTTGTGGACGTCGGGCCCTCATACCATCCTCATGGAGTCGGTTTCTAACCGTTTGTGCAGACACATGCACATTTGTGGCCTGCTGGAGGTCATTTTGCAGGGCTCTGGCAGTGCTCCTCCTGTTCCTCCTTGCACAAAGGTGGAGGTAGCGGTCCTGCTGCTGGGTTGTTGCCCTCCTACGGCCTCCTCCACGTCTCCTGGTGTACTGGCCTGTCTCCTGGAGGTGCCTCCAGGCTCTGGACACTACGCTGACAGACACAGCAAACCTTCTTGCCACAGTTCGCATTGATGTGCCATCCTGGATGAGCTGCACTACCTGAGCCACTTATGTGGGTTGTAGAGTCCGTCTCATGCTACCACGAGTGTGAAAGCACCACCAACATTCAAAAGTGACCAAAACATCAGCCAGAAAGCATAGGTACTGAGAAGTGGTCTGTGGTCCCCACATGCAGAACCACTCATTTATTGAGTGTGTCTTGCTAATCGCCAAAGATTTCCCCCTGTTGTCTATTCCATTTGTACAACAGCTTGTGAAACTGATGGTCAATCAGTGTTGCTTCCTAAGTGGACAGTTTGATTTCACAGAAGTTTGATTTACTTGGAGTTATATTGTGTTGTTTATATGCCCCCAGTGCCTCCCCAGCCCCCCTCTAGCTCAGCCCCTAAGTACCGGCAAGAATTTAAAACTACTTTCACACCTGCTAAAAACTGAACATCTCCTCTGCAAATGTCTTTCCTGCTTTAGTTCAGGTTCTGCAGAACAACATGAGCTTCATCAAACTGTTCCCACATCCACACAAGATCATCTTCATCCTGATTCACTGGTCAACACATCTCCTGGTTCTTCTTCAGTTAGTTCAGCTTTTGTTTTCATTATTGGTTAAATTAATATGTTTGTGTTTAACCCTTTTCTGTCCAGGCTGCCTGATCAGGTGGTGACAGAGATCCTTTATAACACAGTAATACTCTGTCCTACATAATATATTCAGCAATCCCTGGTGCAGAGATCCCAGAGAGAAGAACAACGGAGAGAAAACAGCAGCTCCTGATGTCTCAGAGATGTTTCCACAATGAGAAGCTCTGAACTGAACATCGTTGCTCCTTTTATCCCTCAGTAAACGCTCAGATTACAGTTTTTTTAGTACTGATTAGACAATTTCTCATCAGAGAACAATACATGTTTCACATTGTCCAAAGCCCAAGATTTTTGCTCCTTGCACCATTGAAACCGACATTTGGCATTGGCATGAGTGACCAAAGGTTTGGCTATAGCAGCCCGGCCGTGTTGGATCACACTCCTCAGCCTCCCTGGTAAGGCCTACACCAGGGTATTGGAGAGGAGAGTCCGGCCGAAAGTCGAACCTCGGCTTCAAGAGGAGCAGTGTGGTTTTCATCCCGGCCGTGGAACACTGGACCAGCTCTATACCCTCTACAGGGTACTCGAGGGTTCATGGGAGTTTGCCCCACCGGTTCACATGTGTTTTGTGGACTTGGAGAAGACATTCGACTGTGTCCCTCGTGATGCCTTGTGGGGGGTGCTCCAGGAGTATGGAATCGGGGGCCCTTTATTAGGGGCCATCCGGTCCCTGTACGAGCAGAGCAGGAGTTTGGTCCGCATTGCCGGCACTAAGTCGGACCTGTTCCCGATGCATGTTGGACTCCGGCAGGGCTGCCCTTTGTCACCGGTCCTGTTCATAACTTTTATGGACAGGACTTCTAGGCGCAGCCAAGGAACGGAGGGGGTCTGGTTTGGGGACCAGTGGATTTCGTCTCCTCTTTTTGCAGATGACGTGGTCCTAGTGGCCCCCTCTAGCCAAGACCTACAGCATGCGCTGGGGCGGTTCTCAGCCGAGTGTGAAGCGGCTGGGATGAAGATCAGCTCCTCCAAGTCAGAGGCCATGGTACTAAACCGGAAAACGGTAACTTGTCCTCTTCAGGTTGGAGGGGAGTTCCTGCCTCAAGTGGAGGAGTTCAAGTATCTCGGGGTCTTGTTCACGAGTGAGGGAAGAATGGAGCGGGAGATCGACAGACGGATCGGTGCGGCTGCCGCAGTAATGGGGGCGCTGTGCCAGTCCGTTGTGGTGAAGAGAGAGCTGAGCCAAAAAGCGAAGCTCTCGATTTACCAGTCGGTCTACGATCCTATCCTCACCTATGGCCATGAACTTTGGGTCATGACCGAAAGAACGAGATCCCGGATACAAGCGGCTGAAATGAGCTTCCTCCGTAGGGTGGCCGGGCACTCCCTTAGAGATAGGGTGAGGAGCTCGGCCATTCGGGAGGGGCTCGGAGTAGAGCCGCTGGGAGGAGGCCCAGGGGACGGTCCAGGACACGCTGCAGGGACTAGGTCTCTTGGCTGGCCTGGGAACGCCCTGGGCTCCCCCCTGAGGAGCTGGAGGAGCTGGAGGAGCTGTCTGGGGAGGGGGACGTCTGGGTGTCTCTGCTGCCCCCACAACCCGGTTCCGGGTAAGCGGAAGATGACGAGACGAGACGAGCCTGGCTGTCTATATTGACCCTGTGGAGCTCCCGACGGACAGTTTTGGTGGAAACAGGAGAGTTGAGATGCACATTTAATTCTGCCGTGATTTGGGCAGCCGTGGTTTTATGTTTCTTGGATACAATCCGGGTTAGCACCCGAACATCCCTTTCAGACAGCTTCCTCTTGCGTCCACAGTTAATCCTGTTGGATGTGGTTCGTCCTTCTTGGTGGTATGCTGACATTACCCTGGATACCGTGGCTCTTGATACATTACAAAGACTTGCTGTCTTGGTCACAGATGCGCCAGCAAGACGTGCACCAACAATTTGCCCTCTTTTGAACTCTGGTATGTCACCCATAATGTTGTGTGCACTTCGATATTTTGAGCAAAACTGTGCTCTTACCCTGCTAATTGAACCTTCACACTCTGCTCTTACTGGTGCAATGTGCAATCAATGAAGACTGGCTACCAGGCTGGTCCAATTTAGCCATGAAACCTCCCACACTAAAATGACAGGTGTTTCAGTTTCATTGTCCAAACCCCTGTAGTTCTCTGGGAGGAGCTATAACTTCACAGAGGATAAAAAGTTGTCTCCAGGATCCATGAGGTCTGGTGGTGAAGGTCCACTCCAGAGTGATGTTGTGGTTCTCCTCTGCCTGATAGCAGCTCTGTGTCACATTCACTACAAATGTTGCTGCTGAGGAGACAGAGAGGGAAAGAGAGGAGCAGACACACTGAGAACTGGAACATGGGAGTCTTTAAACTACATCTCTAGAGGTTTCTGTCACATGATGGTCTCTGTGCTGTCAGAGCTCTGCTTGATTCTCTTCAAGTAAAACTGCTGGATCAAATGCAGCTGGAGGATTGAAGTGTTACCTTCACTGACAGACGTTTCACTGATTATTGATGGATTTAGACTGAACAAAGAGAAGATGGAAACTGACCACAGAGACATGAGTTGATGATGATGAGCAGCAGGATCCTTCAGATCATCTTCTCCCTGTGAGAGGAGACAGAGGAGAAGAGTCAGCAACACATCAGCTCCAGCATCTCAGAGACAACAAGGAACATCTACAGTCTGACTTTTAGTTTCATCAGATAGAACATTTTTATCCCCAGTTTCTGTTAAACTGATGAAAATCTCTGTTTAAACCTGTGATGATAAAATATGTAAAAAATAAAAATTATTCTAATTATTCTGATCAGAAAAGGGTTGAAGAACCTTCAAAAAGATCACCACTGCCACCTTGTGGCCATAAATAAATACAGCAGCAGGTTTCAAACATTTAAATCTGACTCCAAGTTCAACTTAATCTGATGTCAGCAGAAAGTTTTTAACTTCTTTATTTTTATGGAGGTTAAATCTTTCTGAGGATTTATGAGATGAGAACATCATCATTATTCAAAATATTAACCACTGCAGGAGTTTTATTCTTGAATTGTTACTGAAGACTTTATTAACTAATTACAGCCAAACATTCCCATAATTCACTGCTTTGTGAACATAAAACTGCACAAAGTTCATTAAGAACATATTAATTTAAGATTTAACTCTTCATTTGAATTAATCAGAAAAAAGTAACATATTTCTCAGCTTATTAAAGTGTTTATTAATTAAGTTTTTTCTTTATTTAAAATAAAATACTATTAAACACATGAGTTGTATCTATTATTTTAGGTTGAACGTGGAGTTTCTGAATTGACATTGAGGATCAATGATAATTTAACTAAATCTGAATCTCTGCCATGATCAGAGGGAAAATAGTTCAGATCAATTCAAATATTCAGCAGGTACTACAGAAGTATTGTGTTCAGTACTTCTATTAACATTATTGCAGCATAGATTAGGTCACTACAGGTTAGAAGCCTTAAAATGTTCATTTATTCTTCTTTACATACAAGAAACAAAACAATGTTTTCAAAAGTTTGATCAACTGCAGATAAAAACCAAGAGAGATATTAGTTAGTTTGAATAAAACTCAACAGAGATAATTGTTATGAAGTTCAGCCTGTTCAGCCACTTATCTGCACATACAGCATCCAGAGAGGACAACATGGTTTAACAACTTTGTTAGGAAATAAAACCTCTCCAATTTTGTATTATTTGTTATTTCAGCTTTTAACTTTGTTCTCTCTCTTTTCTCTTCCTAGAAGCTACACCTGGCCTGACTCTGTGTCTACCTGTGACACCTTTCTGGAGAGGGGAATCCTCCAAGCTTCTGCTGCCAACAACTTAATGCTCACCCTCTACCGGTGATCCACATGGCCCTGTCTTTCAGTGTTTAACCCTTTCTCTCTCCTAGACATAGCTACTGACTGAGCTTTTACTGTGACTAACTCTATGTGCTCTCTTCAGACTCTAAACTTGAAAACTGGCTCAGAGTTTATCTGTTCCTTCTTTCTAGGTGAAACGACTAAAGGAGCTACCTCTACTAACATTTACCTTTTCCTTCCCATAGAAAGTACTCCTGGATCAGTGCTTTCCTTTGTTTTTCTTTTGTCCCTTTCTCTGTTTTCTCAAACCCCCATCGGTCGGGCAGATGGCCGTCCCCCACTGAGCCTGGTTTGTGGGGTTTTTTTCCCGTTAAAAGGAGTTTTTTTTTCTCCATGTCGCTACTGCATGCTCAGTANTGGGAGGGGGGTGTGCCCCCCTGTATTTGGGAAACACACCCCCGGTCCCCCTTTCTTATGGGGGGGGACCACCCCCCCAGTGGGCGAGCCAGAGGCAGCCCGACTGCCACGCAATGTTGAAGAGGGTGTCAGCAATGACACCCCCACATCCACCCCAAAGCCCTGCCACCAGGAGCTTTTTAACCACATCGGTGACTTCACCGGGTGATAAAAGAGTCTAACCCCGATTTCCCAGCCTCGTTTCCACCAGGGAATGCGTGATGCAGGTTTCAGGAGACCCTGAAGACCCCTTCCACCGCCCGAAAATTTCCCCCCAGTCGAGGTCAGCAGCCTCCCCCCCCTACGTAAACAGTGTTGGCGAAGTATTTTTCCCCCCTCCTGAGGCGCCGGACGGTTTGCCAAAACGTTTTTTGGGAAAAAACCCGTAGTCCTTCTCCATGGCTTCACCAAACTCCCCCCCGGGCCGGTTTTTGCCTCTTCCACAGCGGGCTGGGGGCAGGGCCTACGGTACCGTCAGCAGCCAGGGGGGTCCCACAACCCAACCACAGCCGTTTAGGATCCTTTCAGTTACAGCGCCCCTTATTTCCCGGTGTCCACCCCCGGGGTTGGGGATTGCCGCCACGACAGACACCGCAGCCCTTTCGGCCGCTACGGGCAGCAGCACAAAATTTTGGGGCGGGGGCCCCGCCAAACTTTCCCAACAGCCCCTGACATGCGCTGGGTTGCCAAGACGTCGGGTTTCTCCTTTTTCCCAGCGGACCAAACCACCAGGTGGTGATCAGTGGGACAGCCCCACTCTCTTCACCCGAGGTCCAAAAATGGGGCCCGAAGGGAGCGTTTGGGGGGAGGCCTTTCCCCCGTAAAGCCCTTCCAGGTGTCACTAGCGTTTCCCTGTGGGCTTTAAAGTCCCCCAGCAGAAAAATGGAGTCCCAGGAGGGGCACTATCCAGCACCCCTGACGGGGACGCCAAGAAGGCCGGGTATTCTGAAATACCGTTCGGTCCGTAGGCCAACACAACAGCCCGAGACCATCCCCAACCTGAAGCCGAGGAGCAACCCTCTCATCCACGCGGTAAACCCCAACACGAGAGGTGAGCGGGCGGAACAAGCAAACCCCCCCAGACGCCCCCTCACCCCGGGCCATCAGATAAAGAGAGTCCGCCCCCTCTAGGAGATGGGGTTCCAGAGCCACACTGTGCGTGGAGGCAGCCAACTATTTCTGTTTAAACTCTCGACCCCTGCACAAGCTAGGTCCTTCCCCCCCAGGAGGGGACATTTCCCCGTCCAGACCACCCTAAGCATCGGAGACAGGCCCCGAGGTCCCACCTTCATCGCCTCCAACCTCTTTTACCGGTCCCTCAGGTTCCCCCCGCGGTGGTGGGCCCCCCCGGGGAGGCCTCACGCTCTTGTTCGGGCTTGGCCCCCCCCCGGGTGGGGGCTGCGAGGAGCAACCCGGCCACCAGGCGCTTCCCACGGTCCCGCCCCAGGCCTGACTCCAGGGGGGCCCCCGGCTCCGCCGTACCGGGCGAGTCAGTCCCCTCGTTTTTGTAGTCCTCCTGAAGGTGTCTTGAACCGCTCTTTGTCTGACACGTCACCTAAAGCCTGTTTGCCATGGGAGACCCTACCAGGGGCATTTAAGCCCCAGACAACATAGCCTCTAGGATCATTCGAGCACTCAAACCCCTCCACCAGGTTAAGATGGCAGTTCAAGAAGGGGTTGTCCTCAGGTTTTTCAGGTTTTTAAATGTTGCTGCTCTCAGTAGGTTTGTGGCAGGATACTCTGTTGCCTCATCTCAGAGTATTTCAGTTTAGAAATTAGTGACAGAAAACAACTGTTAAGTAATCAAGAGCTGCCTTCTCTGCTGTGGTCTGCTTGTGCGTTTTAATCTGTTCTTGGATTTCAATGAAATTTTATTCACCCTAGTTGTGTCCTACAGAAAGTTTTGTTGTTGTTCCATAAAGAGATGATCCCCCAGATTAAGATGGCAGATGTAGGCTGGTAACTGTGAACGCAATCGCTTTAAAAGGCAGGATTTGCTCCTTTGAGGACTAAACCATTTCTTTCAGATTGTTTTGGGATTAACAATTATGCTCTTTATTCTGGCATTTTATGGTGTATCTTTATACACAGTGACATGATTTGATGTGTAACATGACTTTAAAAAAATACTACACTAACTAGGCAAAATAATCTTGTTAAAACTACCTAAAGTAGTACACAAAAATACTGCCAAATTACAGTACTGCAAGTAAAGTATTTCTTCAAATCATAATGTAGTGTATATATACTAATTCAGAAATATGTGCAAATCCGTCTGCCATCAGCAGTCCTCTGGGCAACATTGAGCAGACATAGAAAACAAAACATTGTGTTGCATCTAAATAATGTGAAAATATGGTTGAAAAGTAAAAGATTTCCACACAAACACGTCTACTGATGTCTAAACGTATTTGAAAAATCTTTGTGGTTGATCAAAGGGGCAAACCAAGCTGGAATTTTAGTGTCTTAGATAAGGGTAAAGTTTGGCAGGAGCTATGGGCTTTTTATATAAAGATGCATATAAAGATCCCCAAATAAATATGAAAATTGGCTAACCTTAAATTGCCAGAAAAAAGATATCCATGGACATCTTGTGTTCTAAGAGAATAATTTATCTATATCTAGAATTCCCAAGGTCCATACTCTGATCCAGATCCAAACCAAACATCTAGTAAATACGAACCAAACCCACATCTTATTTTTAGAGCAGGTATTTTGTAATTTTTCTTTAAAGGCAGACAAGAAATGAGGTGAAGAAAGGGGGAAGACATACAGCACAGTTGCCGTGGCCAGGACTCGAATCAGGGGACAGCCGCGACGAGAGCCAACTCCTCTCTATACATGGGCAGGGCGTTCTAATGCTGCGCCAGCGCCGCACCCAACTGAATACTTTTTAGGTTAAAGAATATGTTTGCTTTGTAAAAAATGTAAGTCAGAAAAAGAAATTTGGTAATAAGTAAAAAATCTCATAAGATCTTTAGGGATCTCATTAAAGGTAGAAACTAGGTTGCTTTGTATTATTACTGTCCCTTGGTATCTTGGTATAGCTTCTCTACCTCAGTTGTTTTGAAGAAGGCCAAATTAAAATTTCTGGTAAAATGTAGAGCATTAATGTTATGCTTTCCTATCAAAACACAGGGCAGCTGCAGGTCACAAACAGTTGTATAGATTTAGTCCCATTTAATTAGCTTACAGTTACAAGCAAAGTTAATAAAAAGGATTTTGTTCCAATTGTTCCAGACCTTATTTAGTATCTTTACACTTTGCCCAGCAGAATGGTTTCATTGTCATTGCTGCTAACAAGTCCCGATTTTGAACAAGATGCAATGATCAGAATTTTGTGGCTGTTTCCAAATTTGTATAAATCTTTTTTTAACTTGCCTTCATACAATTCAGTGTCATTAAATTTTTGTATGATGAGCAAAGACAATGTCACGCCTTGCGTGACAGAGAAATTACTAGCTAGTTTTGTGTGTATTTCTATAATAATGTAGATCCTTACCTTAGCTCCAATATTTTCCAAAATGCTGCCAAAATTTGACAGGCAGAGGTTAAAAGCTCAAACTGAAAGAACAGAGAAACGTTTGAGAACATATGTGACACCTGAAAAACATATGTCATCTAATATCCCAGATAAATGCACCAAATGTGTGAAAAAGGAACTGATTCATTGTCTATGGGAATGCTTCAAGATCCAAAACGTCTGGAAAGATGTTATTAAATGTTTGTCAGACTTGTTTAAATTCAGTGCACCACTGAATGCCAAATTTTATGTGCTTGGAGTATACCCACAATAATTTGCATGTACATTAAAAACAACTAAAGTGCTGGACTTTGGATTTGTGCCAGGAAAATACTAGCTCTATGTTGCAGAAGTATAGATGCACCTTCATTACAAATGTGGATTCGAGAAATGGGAAGTTGTATTGGCTTGGAAAGGCTAACATGCATTGCTAAAGGCAAGCAAAGGGCTTCTTCAGTCTCTGGTTGCCATGTATAGGTATCATGGAGAAGCAGAAAATGTTAACTTTTACAAGAAGAGACACTTGTATGTCTTTATTTGTTAACACTTCACAACTGTATGATTTAGCTTAACTTCATTCAAGGTGGACATGGACGTTTGGTTCATCAATTTTGCACATGATTCAAATATTTTTGTGTAGTACTTTTGCCTTCACAAAAATAGACATCAGTGGGGACAGGAAAGGAGGCTCAACCATCAGTCTCTGGGTGCTCTACATAAAAAAGAGTGCAGTTCAAAAAGAGTGCAGAATTGAATGCATTGGGCTGGTGTTGCTGCCATGGCAGACATTGCATTGGAAGATGGAAGAATAGATTCCATTAAGTATCCATAAAAGTAAACATCTCTCTCCCAGTAGAAATATTGAAGACCAAAAAGTTGAAGGTTTTGCTGTGGCCCTGACAATCTTCATTGAAGAT
Source organism: Crenichthys baileyi (assembly GCA_036173005.1). NCBI lineage: Eukaryota > Metazoa > Chordata > Actinopteri > Cyprinodontiformes > Goodeidae > Crenichthys > Crenichthys baileyi. Next base: position 304,011 of record JAHHUM010001191.1, on the reverse strand, counting down.
GCACTCAAACGCACAGTGCCTCCCTATGAATTTCATAGAACTGCCTTTTACAGAAAGAAGGGAGAGATACCCTTCAAACAAGTGTTGCTTCGGGTATCGTGTTTTTTTTTTTTTCACAATTTTGCTTTACTTACTTTACTTACTTACTTTACTGAAATGTTGCAATAGTACAGTGTCTTTACACTGTTTTTATACCTCTTGAAGTGTTTTACATTTCGTCTCTTACTCAATGTGACCTTAATTTCAGTGTAAATCTAGGCTGTGAGGGGCTAAGAGGTTTGTTAGGGCACAGTTGTGAAAAGCAACATCATGAAAACCAAGAAACAGGGAGAAAGTGTTGGAGAAGATTAAAGTAGGGTTAGGCTGCAAAACAATTTCCCAATCTTTGAACATCTCACAGAGTTCAATCATCTAAAAATGGAAAGAGTATGGCCCAACTGCACATCTACCAAGACACGGTTGTCCACCTAAAACTGACAGGCTACACAGGGAGAGCATTAACCAGAGAAGAAACAGCTATTAGTTCTGCGCTCTACAAATCTAGCCATTATGGAAGTGTCGCAAAAAGAAAGCTATAATAATTCCCACTTGAAGTTCGGCGCAAACCATGTTCAGCGAAGCCAAACATTGCTCATACTTCTGGAAAATTTAGATATGAAGTTATTTTCATTCAATCAACAAGTTTGTTTCTAAAAAAAATGAGACAGGCGTCTCTCAGACGATAATAAAATTATGTCAAATGAGGATCAATTCAAAATGTAGCTGTTTTTACATTTTGTTCAGAAATTGCATGTCCAAATGTATTTCTGCCCTTCTCAATAACCAATAAAAAAATCTTTATGGGAATTAAAGAAATCTAAACCTTAGAATTGTTTACCAGCTTGTTGCATGGTTCCACTTGTGTTTTATCTATTAATCTTTGGAAATGAAGGCAAGGGAATCCAAGGCAAGTTTATTAGTATAGCATATTACCTGTGGAAACCTGTATTATAATTTTTAACCATTAGTCTGATTGGTAGGACCTTTTAAACTTTTATAATCTTAAATCTTTTAATATAATTTATAAAATATTAATTAATTTATTATTAATTTAATTATTTAACCTATTCATTGATGCACCCAGAGCTTTTTGGTCCATTTTTTTATTTTGTTTTATGTTTCTTCCTGGGGAGGACTCTGGCCACTCCTAAAGGTTAATAGTACTTCCAATCAGAAGAAACATGTTTATAAAATTAAAAGAATACTTTAATCCTAAATCTGCTTGGGGTGTGAAAAATTCCCACTAAAGGAAGGTAGTTCTACAAAGTATTGACTCAGGAGGGCTGAATACAAATGCACTCTACACTTTTAAGATTTTACTTGTAAAACCTCTAAAAAGCATGTCTTCATCATCGTCGTCTTCTGCTTATCCAGGACTGGGTCGCAGGGGCAGCAGCCTTAGCAGAGACACACGGATTTTCCTCTCCCCAGACACTTCTTCCAGCTCTTCGGGATGGAGCACCAGGGCTTTCGCAGGCCAGTCGGGAGACATCGTCCCTTTAGCGTGTGCTGGCCTGTCCCCTGGGCCTCAATAACTCTCCCAGTGGGTTGTGCCTGAAACCCTTCACGAAGGAGGTGTCGAGGGGGCATTCGAAACAAATGAACGGGTCACCTCAGCTGACTCTTCTCAATGTGGAGGAGCAGCAGCCTTACTCCCAGACCGCTTCCGGATGGTTAAGCTCCTCGCCTATCTCTAAGGGAGTGCCCGGCTACCCTGCCGTGGAAGCTCATTTTAGCCTTCGACCACAACCCAATCCTATTTGCACTGCAGGTGGTGGGCCCACTGAGACATGGCCTCAATAAGGATGGCTTTGTCCAGTCAGATCCCAGGGTGGGGCCCCGGCTCCACCGTACCAGGCAACGTCTAATGCCTCATTTTTGTCATGGTCATGCTCTTTGTCAGGCCCATCACCCAGAGCTTGTTTGCCACGGGAGACTCTACCAGTGACATTCAGCCCCAGACAACATAGCCTCTGGGGTAATCTGAGCACTCAAACCCTTCACCACATTAAGGTGGTGGTTCAATGCCCTAATGACCTAATTATTAGATTCAAGTATGCTGAAGCAGAGGCACATCTAAAGGTAGCAGGACACTGGCCCTCGAGGACTGGAGTTTGACACCTGTGCTGTAAAGCATCCATTGTTTTCCTTCTACTTCACAATTATGCACTACTTTGTGTTAGCCTGTCACATAAATCCCAACCAAATACATAAAGGTTTGTGAATGTAACAGGACAAAAATGTTAAACTTTTACAAGGCACTTACTAAGGATTGGGGTTGTGTGAGGACGGTAGTTTTACCCTTGACAGGATGTGATAACAGCTAATTTAACAAACAATAACTCTCAATGAGTATCATGTAAAATGCTGGATAAATTATTTTTCATTCTACACACCAGAGAGGTGACTTGTAGAACCAATCAGAGGACTGGTGAATGAGTATAGAAGAAAAAAAGAACAAGAGGCGCACATGAGCGGAAAAAATGAGGAACTGGAAATGGAAAAGCTAACGAAAGCAACAGAGACCAAGAGTTCGTTCAGTTGACATGATTGAAATGAGGAGTGCTTTCCACTTGGAAACCAAAAAGAAAGAAAAAAATTCAATAGAGAAGTAGCTGCAAAATCAGAAGGGAAAAAAAATACTTTTTGTGTGAGGCAAGATTCATGTGTGACAAATGAAAAGCCCTCTGCCCATATAATAAATAATAAATAGGTAGCCAAGAGAAATGTCCTTGTTCAAGACGTCCTGGTGCAGGAAGCTGCACAGTTTGAGCAGAATATTGAGAAAAGAAAAAGGGTTGACAAAGAGCTTTGGAAGCAACAGATGGACAGGAGCCCTTTGATCCAGAGGAGACTACTAGGATTGATATCAGAGTCCAAGACTAAGAAGGAAAGATGCACGCTGTGGTAAAGAGAGCTGACGCTAAGAAGAAGCCTAGGATGAAAACAACCTTTTGTCCAGATCAATAGATAAAAAGACTAAGAGGAGCCTCTGAAGGCAAAACATTAGCCAAATTCCAGAAAAATACCATAAATAACAACAACATGCACACAAAAGATGGTGAAGAAAGCAGAAAAGGTGGGGGTGGGTAAGAAGAGAGAGATCAGTGTTAGAAAAAAAGGTAACCATGCAGAGGATGGGCAAGAGAGTTCAGTTGGAAAGTAAGAATATGATCAAGGAAACTTCAGAAAAAGACAGAATAGTGCAACACATGAAGAGGGAAGCTTCTGATGCAGAAAACCATCCTATAATTACTCCAGTCTCTTGTAGGACTGAATAGGAGGATACACCACTGGTAAAGAAAACTGACATTCAAGAATAGTTTCAGGCATTAAAAGGATGAGAGAAGCTTCTCGGCTGAATGAACAATATCAATAAAGAAGTTTCAGCAAAATAAATCTGTGTGCAGCAGAAAACACACATCCATACAACAACAGAGGCTAAGAGGAGAGAAGGGATGTCAATGACAGGACAAAGAGAGAATGAACAGCAGACCTACTAAAAATGCCCGAATATGTTTGTAACCGCTAAGGCCATCAAACACCTGATTATGTTGGAGCTTACAGCGTCCTGGGAAGGGCATATGGTGTTAAGCCATTGAGGGGAAGCATGTCAAGTACCAGGCATTGGCGGAGATGTGTAGGGGCAAAGGATGGGAAACAATTTACAAATCCAAAAAAGTGGGCTGCAGAATATTTGCTAGTAGTGTCATGTGCAAAGTTTTCAGCCAACTGGGCTTTGCAGGGATGGCCAGAAAAAGGGGCCATAAAATCTGCTGGGCTGCTGCTGGGATGCAAGTCGGGGCCTGATCCACCATGGGCGAGGGTGTATGGTTAGAGAGACATAGTGTAAAGGACAGGTCTGTACACTTAATTATCTTGTTTCAAAAGAGCCAAATGGTCTTGTAATCTTTCAAAGGGATGTTAATCAATAGTTCTCGAGGCATTCAAAACTTTCTTGAGACTTTGGCTGCTCACGGTGCTCATGCACAGTCCTGTTTATGACAGCAAATTGTTTGCTGTGAAGCTGACAAAGAAAAGCTGACAAGTGGTAGACAAAAGAATCATCTACAGTAGATGTACAGTATCTGAAGGTTACGTCCCCCAGAAAGAGGAAAAAATACACTGAAGACATGAACGATGCATCTTCCTTCATTTGTAATCGTGGTTCTTAAACTATGGTACACCTTGAGGTACCTTCAGTGGTGCTCAGTTATTTGCAAGCTCAATAGTAATTAATTTCCTTTGAGTTGCTCTGGTTGTTCTATTTATTTGTATTAACTTTGGGATTTTGCATTTTTGTTGATTTCACAATATTATTTATTGAAGTAGTTTATTTTATTACTATGGGTTTTATTGTATCTTGAACTGCTCTTTGTTACAACATTACTACTTAAAAATTACTGTTTGAGTAAAGCTGACAATAACATTGAGTTAATCAATACTACAGATGAGTTGTTCAGTCACAACAACACTTGCTTAATCAAAAACTTCCTAAAAGGGAAGAGTGGGGGGAAAAGTTAAAGAACTCCCAGTAAAACTGAGGAACTGTCCACATTAACACGCCTTCCTATGCTGTGTTACATTTACGTCTGAAGTCTAAACTTGGATGTGGCAATGACATCAAACCCAGGTTAACTTTTCCTTTGTGCCCAATTGTCTATGATGGTTTTGGTTGTTTTTAAATGGACTCAGTTAAAGAAATCCAAACAAATTTTGTCTTTGTCTGCTGGTGAGAAAGATTATGTGTAGAACTGGTTCTTTCCGTATTGTCAGTTAGTTATGTGTAGATATAGCGCTGGAGTTTATCAACCTTATCATTTTTAGTTTAGAGTTAATTGTCTGAACTAATAAAACACAGAAAAATTATCTGAAAATGTTCCATTACTGGGCTGAAAATTAATGAAAATGCAACCAAAGTTCAAAGAAAACCTTTGAAAGGGCTTCAGAAAGCCAAAAGAAGTACTGATTAGGATCACTTTACAGGATTAATAGAAAGTCTGGCTCCTTAGAAGCAATACATAAAGAAATAATTGATTGACTTAACACATTTTTTTCTGTTGTGCAGCCAGGCAGAAAAGAACTACAATAGATCCAAGCAAATAAACAGTCAAAGTTAGCAACTAACTAGCTTTCACACCCTTCTTTACTTCTCCTGCTGAAGTTTCCTGCACCTCTAAAGATCTGCTTTGTACAGTGTTACGTTAAGATCTTCAAGATAGTCCCTTTGAATTCTCCAGATAATTACACAGTATGTATCCACCCACTCTGTAAATAATTTGCATTAGAAGAAACATCAATTTGAGCAGTTCCTTTGAATCACCATATGGCTCTCTCTGCAATGTAAACAGTGAACACCTGGTGGCTGGAAAACAACAATGTACCTGTGGCCTGTCTTAGTTTGGTAAAAGCTGACAAATTACATTCCTGTTTGCATTTATCACTGTTCAGGCTTATCAGTTCTTTGGATGCTAATTTTATCTTTTTTTCAGTGATTTAACAAATGTTGCAAATCAGCTGTAACAATTTCTCCACTTGCAATATAGAAAACTATGAATGGTTTTAATTTACGGAACAAGAATTAAGTAATAAAAAAAACAATCAATGTGTGGTGTGAAGTGTTGCAAAGTGAGTGTTTGGAGATTTGTCTTATTTCTCATTCTGCTACTACAGATTTCCTGGAGCCAAACATTATATTTTCACCTAAATTTTACCTGGCTGTTTTTTCTGGAGTTGACCCAAATCTCTGACTTTCCTCTCATAAGTGATTCTTTAAGGTGGACCAACAGCAGTCTCCCACTCACACAGAGTGCAGCTCTGCTCACACCAGAAAGTATTACTGCTTCCCTCTGGAGCATTCACAGAAAAGACATTTCAGAAAAAAAACGGACTTTTCTTTGCTCAAGGATGTTTCTTGTTAGATAATGTCATAAACATTTGAGGTTTTGCATAAAGATATCAAACCAAGAGCAATTGCTTTTGTCTACTATCCTCTCGTCTCATAAAAGTGTCTCCCGAAAGAGTAATTTGGGTATTTAGATTATGAAAACCATTTAAATCTGTTATGATGGAAATGTTTGCAGCTCTGACTTGTTTTTGACAGCATTCTTTCTCGAATAACAGATTCACTTATATTGGCATAAGCCCACTTTAGGGAAGTGCTGCAACTGGAACATCTGTCTCACTTTGTTGGTGCTTATGATCAGAATCTGGTTGATGTTTTCTGCAATAGTACGCCCACTACAAGACAGTATATCATACTGATCTGTAAAGTTTTGTGGTTTTGGATAATTCTACATTTGATCTTTTTGTGATAATAAAATTTTCTGGGACTTCATACTGCAATTATATAGTCTTTAGATTTCTCATTATAGTGGGGAAAGCACAGGTGTTGCAGGCAACATTTCCCTATCTCTATCCCATTGTCCTCATTAAAATTTGACAGTAAACAATTCTACCTGCTCCCAGCACCCTGAAATGGAAGCAGCTGCCACTAATTTGATTTTGCACAGTCATGTGGTTCATGTGAGCACATATCTAGAGTCCAAAGATAAGCTAAATGTTCCTTCTAATGAACAGGAGGGAGAAAAAAAAACATGGTCAGACTTAATGGGTAGCTTCACACCAGGTAAACTGAAAAGGCAGGTTAATGTGAGTTTGGAAAATTACCTCTAAAATTTCCTACCGATACACTACAATGTCATGCTGACATCACATGCCAGAGCCAAATTACGTTGCTATTCGTTGGTGTTTAAAATTGGAATTTAAAACTTAATCTGATGGATTCGACTCAAATTTAATCTTTGCTCTATGTTGGTCAATAGGAGCAACAGTTTGTTTTATAGTTTTTAGTCGAAATGGAACCTCACAAACACATAGAATAGACTAGAATGGAAAGGAATAGAACAGAATAGCATAGATATACCATTTATTGTCCCACAGAACAAAAGAAGCTTATAGTTGCTACCAGAATCAAACATGTACGTTTGAAATACCACTAATATGGTGCGTTATGGCTGATCTGTTTTTAAAAACCACCCTTTAAATAACGTTTGTCTAAACTTTAAAAACACAACACATCATTAGTTGAGTTTCTCAACACAAACAAAAACAAACGTCATTAAACTGACATTTTTTAGTTTATTTAACTCTAAACTTATTTTCTCTGCCCAAACACTACCTCTTATGTGAACCGTGCTGAGGAGAACTTGTCGTGGGCGTTGAGGAAAACATCCACGTGTGGTTAAACAAATGGTTAGCTTGCAGCTAACCTCCATAGCTGTGGGGAAGGGCTTTTAGCTGGCCCGGTCAAACCGTATGACAAAGGCACGTTTGGCTCCTTGAGTGGCCGCGATGCAGCGGGGTAGCTCTCACAACCTGGACGTGGACACAGGAAGGCATGCTATGCGGTCCCGGCCTTCTTTTTGAGGCCGTGAGGAAATCTGCTTTGATTAGGGCTGCTTCTGGAGGCCTCGGAAGAAAAGTAAAGTCATGCTTCTCTTATTACACCCTTTATATGAATGAATGCCGGATACTCGAGCACCAAATCATTACTTAACTTCGTTGCATGTGATCGTAGTCACTCTGGATCCAAGTTGAAGAGTCATGTCTGCAGACCAGCCTTTCAGAAACACAGCCCTGTGTCCTCACATTCTGCGGGCAGCTAGCGGGGAAGTCAAGTATCAACTGGGACTGGTGGTGGTCCACTCCTAACAGCTCCAGCTTGTCCCCTTAGAAGTCCAGACTGTGGGATGGAGTGCTCTGAAATGGAGGGGGTGGGAGATAGCTAAGACGTGTGACGTTCTGAGAAGAAAAGCAGGCAGCTGTCAAAGATGGGGTCAACAAGCATAACTGGGCTGGGAGAGGTGTAAGTGTCATATCAAACCTATTGAAGAATTGGTTCAGATCATTCACCCATCCTAAATCTTCTACACCGTACCTTCATGAAGGGCACATTGCTGTCCACACGGAAGTTAATGTAGTCTGTACTGCAATCTGTGCTGCTGTCAAAGTCCTCCCCATGAGGAGGACAGAGCTCTTGCAACACAGTGTAGCTGAAACAGTCCATCAGAGCTTCTACAGTCTTGTCAGACCATCTCATCTCATCGCTGTGCATGTCACAGCTGGTTATATGTGTACAAGTAGTTTATAAACAGGCTGGATTTGAACCAGGCTGTGACCCCCCTGGGAGAGATAGGTGATGAGCTGTGTTCCTCCTTGGTATTGACATAAAAAAGATCAGTGTTTTATTGTCTCTGGTGTGGCAGGTAACATACTGAGTAAAGGTGGGGAGAGCGGAGGACAGGGAGACATGATTAATATCCCTGGATATCAGGAAAATGGCCTGTGGATGCTGTGTTTGGAGTTTGCTGGTGACTGTGTGGAGGCTGTTGTAGCATCAGCTGAGGGAGGGATATACACCGTTATCACAATAACATGTGTAAACTCCTGCAGGAGATAATATGACCTCATGCCAGCAGCTAACAGCTCAATGTCCTTACTGGAGAGCGTCTCTTTGATAGTTAAATGCCCAGAGTTGCACCATCTATCATTCACAAACACAGCCAGACCCCCTTCTCTCTTCTTACTGCTCTCCTTGGTTCTGTCAGATTAAATTAAAACAATCCATGTTTATGGGTGTGTCTGGAGTTAGCGTGGTTACCCGCATCTCAGTTAGAATAATTAGAATACTCTTTTTGTAGTCTCTCTGAAGCCGGGTTAGCAATGCCAATTTATCTACTTTGTTGGGAAGGGATCTCACATTTCCCATGATGATGGACGAGATGATGGGTCTGTTCCTTCTCCTCAGTTGAAAAGCCCAATGCTGGGATGGGTCCTGCGTCTCTTCCTCCTCAGTTCTTCGGAAATATCAGGTCACTTGGTGGGAGGCAGCACAGCGGAGCTACTGAGAGCTAGCAGCTGATCTCTGGTATACACAAATTGAGCATGCCCACTCACATGGTCTCTGAACACAAATGCAGCTGTCCAAAAAATGGTCAGCTCCATAATTTGTTCAACAAGGCAGAAACTTGTTTGTCCAACAGATCAAGCTAGGGAACATGGTGGTTGGAGTGGTAGCCAGGTGTTTTCCATCAAGTTCTCATTAGCAGGAGGATAAGAGTAGCCTGCTGCCAGCACTTCTTTGCCAGAGTGTTAACCAACAGTGGTAATTCTCTAGCCACTTCTTCGTTCCAAGTTTTGGCTTACTTGTTCTCCTTAAGACCTGTGTTTTGGCTCCAGTTTGACTACTCGCTCTCATTACGTCCTATGTTTTGGCCTTCAGGTTTCCCTTTGATTCCGGATCCTGAGTCCAGTTCTGGCCTCATGGTTTTGTGCTTACCAGCAAGCTGTCAAGAATCTCCTAGTTTCAAGTTCTCTAGCTGGCGGCATTTTGGGTTCCACTTCTGAAGTCCTCCTGTGATCGAGCCCTGCTCACCCTCCACTGTGCCCCTGTTGAACAAACATCCTGGAAGAAACCTACAAGGAAGCGTTTGCTTACCTGCCTTCTGGAGACTCATCGTTCATGCAAGTCAATCACCTTCTAGAATAATCTGAACGCTCTAGACGGACCACCTGAGTCTCTGACCCCGCTCATTCCTACCTGGTGGATCTCCAACATCTACCCAGTAAGCCTCAAATACTCTTTTCTCTGCCACATTCTGAATTACCCAATACTCAACCAGCTTCTTCCCCTCAGAGAGTTCCTGAATCCATTCCCGGTTCCAGTCCCTAGTTTCCTGGTCACTTTTCAACATTTGTACAATAAACCTTTAAAAACCTTATTAGTCTCCTGAGTGTGCTCTGCATCTGGGCCAAATATCTACCTAAAACTATGACAATATAGCCTTTTTTTAATATAGTCAAGTGTGAAGGAAATGCTTACAGTAGATAAAATATGTGTTAGAACAGTGCAAAGTTCCACTGACAATACCATCTACTGTATATTCACTTAACCCCCAAAAGGGACAACAGGCTCAACAGATAGATAATTACATTAGAAGAATGAAGTTTGTGGAAATATAACAAGCCTCTCTTTAACAAACTTTATAGGTGTGTGTCTGTGTCTGGATTTTGGTTAAAATGTACTTGTTCTTTGTTTATGGAAATCACTGGAGCTAGGTAGAGCAGAAAGAAAATGTACTCAAGTAAGACTAGCATTACTTCAAAATAGTATTACTCAAGTCAAAGTAAAAAGTACGGTGTAGTAAATCTACTCCTAAAAAATTAATTTTCTTGAAAAAAACCTATTCAAGTAAATGCAACGAGTTACTACCCACCTCTGGTCCACAGTCAGTAACAGCGTTTAGACCGTTGTTTTCTTCATTGTTTGTACTTTTGCAGCTTTGATAATTTGTTTCAAACTTTTTATGAACAAAAAGAAGTGGTTTTCTTTGGGATGTTTCATACCCATCCATCAATTTAATGAAATCTCTTATTTTGAATTGTACTAAGTCGCTTTAAGTTGAATATTTTATACAGTACTAATATTCATACAATTCACATATGTCCAAAAACAATTAAAAGCAAGTATTTGAACTAGCCGGAATCCTGATAACAAAAAGGTGTGTCAGGAAAAATTTGACAGTTTCTATAAGCCTGTCAGTTACAGTGATAGATTACGACTAATTACACTGTAACCCATGCTAGGCCGTCACTCAGACACTCTGAAACATGGTTCACCACCCAGATCACTAGCTGAGCCCAGCTGCAGTTGAGACAGAAAAACAAACCCATTCTCAGCAGTTGAATTCTTCCTCTAGTGACTCCACCCTGTATACCAAGCAAAGCTGCCGCAGCTGGTTTCAGTGATGCACAAATCAGCAGGAGCTCTAAAACAACACCAGGACCTGAAGGTGAAAACACTGCAACGTTTCCCTGTATTATTTCGACAAAAATCCATGATCTTTGCAGAAAGATGGGTCTCAGTCATTTGTCATCTGCTACAGCGCTGATGTGACAGACCTTGGCCCTGGCCCGATACGACATCATAAAATCCATTCAGGGAAAAGCTGATAGCATAGCAGCACACATGGGGGGTATCTCTACATCTACTAATAAAGTGCACATTCACTGGTCAAGGAATCTGGGGAATGTGAGCATGAAGGTTGGTGAGTTATAGTTATGGTCTTTATGCAGCAAGAAAGCTTTAGTGCTCTCTCAGGAGATAGACGGGCCTCTTCTGGGTTTGGTTGTTTTTGTCTCACAGATGTTCAGTGAAGCAAGTGCACCTAGACTTTAGATCATTTAGACACGACACTCTAAAAACTACTAGGTCTTCAGTTTTAACTCAACTGTGGCTTTTATGCTGATGGGACAGGAGTTGGGAAATTTCTGCTAAACATTGTGGCTCCATTTGTTGGGTTTAAGAGCAGTCAAGAAGGAGCCTCATCCTTCTTCACAGACCAACATCTTGAACTAAAACACAACCTGATCGGTCTTGAGTTAACCTTTTCCACATAATAAAATAATACACTGTAAGATTGTAAACAGTGCTGGTAATAATGTTAACTATGATAATAATGCTGATGTTAGTTGGTTGTCCATCCTAGTTACTAAAAGCAGAGGCAATCCTAAGGTGCTACAACATTAGTAACATTGTTACCTATGCTTTACCTGTTGCTCCCATCTTATCTGACATAGTGTGCAAATTTTCTTTCTTTCTTCACTAGCAAAGTCACTTACAATAGAAAAAACTTACTTCTTACTCAGCTGTCTCTTTGTTCATCCCTGCATCAGAAAGAAGAGTGAAGAGAATACAAGATAACACCCAAGAAGACTGCTTCTACACCTGCAGAAACATATATAACAACAGCATTGTTACAGAAAAGTGCACGGTACTAATAAATGCAAGAATAATTTTGCGGTTACTGCGGCTAAACATACAACAGGGGCCCCCCCTGGCTCTGTCGGAAGGGACCCCTCACGAACCACAACGTGAATCTCCTCACAGGGCTACCCCAACCAGGACACAGATATCAAACACATGCCCCAGATTCCAAATGCCATGAATACCCCCCCCACAGCGGCACACCCCCACAGATGAGCTCCACTGCCGAAAAGCCTATGAAGATACATCCACACAGCACAAGCTCTACACACAGCCCTGCTCCAAGCATCCCTGCTGCATCCTGCCCTTCACCACACAGCTCACTGCGACAGCAAGGGAAGGGCCCTGTGCAACGCCACCCCAGTCTCCGCCCACAAGCAAAACAGAGCAGACACAACTGAGCACCGTGCTCACAACAGACCCCCTGACCCCACACAAAGACGGGACAAACTCACCCGGCAAGAAGTCCCTGGCTGGCTGCATCCCCCCCACCCCCCCCCCCCCCCCCCCCCCCCCACTGACACGACAGCGAGGAGGGGGTGATTCGGGGCCAACGGCAGCAGCCCCAGCCCACCCGTCCATGAGGGAGAAACATGCTGTAGCCAGGTAACAGGACCAGCCTGACCAACCGCCCCAGGCCCGAGCATAACCTGCCAGCCCCTCCAGTGCTCCACGAGCAAGATGTGCTCCACCTCTCCACCCACCTGACCGTGACCGCAGCCCAGCACCAGGCCGGGGACCAGAGCCACAGAAGGAAGCATTTGAGGAAGGCCCCCGCAGCTAGCCAAAGACCGTGCATCCTGCCAACCCCACACTTCAACCCCAGAGACCTGATTCCAAACCCCAGCCCAGACCCTAACCAGAAGGCCTGCTCCCTCTCCCGGCCTCCAAGCCCAGATGGCAAACACAGAACCGGGGTGTGGAAAGACAGCATGCTTACCTCTGCCTGCACAAATGTGGTGTTGATGCGTGTTGTTGCAGAGTGCATTGAAAAAGAAACACGACGGGAAGAGGGTCGTACATGTGCATGTCATGAAAATGTTATAAGTGAGAGTGTCTAAGTTGTACATTAAAGTTGGGGCCCAGGCTGCCATGGGACTGTAGAGTTGGAAAACCCTTGTGGCACTCCAATGACGCACCTACACCCCAAGGCCCTACATGAGTGGTAGTGTGATAGAGCGGGCGGAGAGAGTGTCTGAGGCTGGAGTGGTAAGGACTGGGGGTAAAATGCTCTCCCAGGGATCCTGCTCCCTGGCTGACCCTAATAGGCATCCCTGTTCGCCGAGTTCCAACAAAGGAGGGAGGCACAGGCACATCCACCGGGCCCAAGGGTAGGGATAGGCACTAGGCCCCGAGAACCGACCGAAAACCGGGACCAACAAAATGACAGGCCCACCCACATGCAAATCCCGAGCCAGCACAGGCACATGCACCCCCCAATAGACAAACGAACCAAAACCACCAGTGCCAGCCAGGCAGTCAAGCAGACCCCGTGACGCACCCACCCCACCCACCACCCGAGCTCAAGGGAAAGACACTGGCCCAATAAACCGAAGGGTGCCACAGAAAGGCCACAGCCCGCACCACAAAGAGGCTGAATCCCGCCTCCGAGACGCGGAACTACCAAAATCTAGGCCAGCCAAGCAAAAAAAAACGATAGAGCCAAGCCAAGCCGCAGTTCCCCCTGAGCCTACGCCACAGCAACAGTGACACCACACATCCTTCCATTAGTCTGTAGGGACACGGTGAAAACCACCAACCCCAAGCACACACCACCCACCAAGAATCACCCAGCAGACAAGCAAACCCCGCCCCAGTACAGGGCCGAGAAGCCTGATGCAACTGCTAAGCCCAGCGACACCCACCCCATAGCACCAACACACTACAGCCAGAGCCGCACCGCGCAGGACCACCACCACAGCCTGCCATACAGCGGAGGACAGGATGCAGCAAAGGGCACCCAGAGCAAAAGCTATGCACAAAGCCCAAAATGTGCAAATGCGCTCCCACCAGCCTCCCAAAAATAAAGCCTCCCTGTTAAAGTGCACCCCCGAGAAAGGAAGACCCACAGCATCCAAGCACAAGAGCACATGCCCGACACCCATACACCAGCCAAAAGTATCCCCGCGACAGAACCCAGACCGAAGCCCACAAAAGGCAGAGAGCCCACAGAGCCAAAACCAAAACCCATCAAGAAGCCGAGACCACTCCACCCCAGGAACAAATAAATTTTCACAGCACTTTATGTTCAACATTCATACTTGTCTGAACAATTCATCATAAAGTTAGTATTAACAGGCAATATTTTATATAGTGTTCTTTACTAAGTCCTGGGTACAAATCCTGGTGGGGGCATTTTCGTCAGGCTTTTGCATGTTGATATATCATTAATTTTAACCCAAAAAAATATTGTTTAGTAATATAGGTTATACTTTTCAACCTACTCTTTAGTAACCTTGATTATATACTTTACTAAATCTGAGGCAGTTTTTGATTGAAAACTTAATCCATTTAGGTTCCGTCAGATCTAAAACCCATGGGTCCAGTTGTGGGTCGATTAGGACTGAATAAGCAAAATAACCCCAACTGGGTTGTTTTAATCCAGAATTTTTTAGAGCGTATGAATAATAATCTAATTTGTTCTTTAAAGATCTCTTGAGTATTAAACATGCTACAACAGCAGTCTGCAAAGGGACCAGCTCCCTCACATTTTTGTAGAATGCCTTTGTGCAAGCAGTATACCCTGAGGACCATGCAGCACTAAAGGACATTTTTCTACATAGATGACAAAGAAGAAAGCAGCTTACCAGAATATTGTGGCACCTGGTGTGTACCTAGACCTCAGGGGCGCCACAAAAAAGGCTGAATTTAGAATTTAGGGTGGACACACCACAGCCAAAAGTCATAACAGACGGACAGGAGAGTTTTCAGACAGAACTAGGTCCTGTAGAATGCCCCTTGCCAATCATCATGGTGTTCATTATTGAGATCCAAGAATGGGTTCTCACCCGAAAAAAGCTGGACTGCTTCTTGCGGGTTGGGGGTCAGCCTCTCCCTTAAGTATCTTGGTGTCTTTTTTATGAGGGATTGGATCATGAAATGTGGATCATGGCCAAAAGAACAAGATCCCCCTATAGTAAAGTCATTGCTCCAGTGCATGGAAAGGAATCAGTTGAGGTGGTTCGGTCATGTGATTGGGAGTAATTTTATGCACTTACTACTTAGAAGATCCAACTCAGTACTTGCTGTATACTATATTTCACTTCTGGTCTGTGAACCCCTTGGGATCCCTCAGGAGGTGGGTGAAAATTGAACAAGAAATTGAGCAAGAAATGTTTGGGTCTTCCTCCTGGACCTATTACCCAGGGAGGGATGAACTAAATGTTGTAAGTCATGGAGTTGTCCTCTCCTCTCTATAATTCATGTTCTTAAAACTTAAAACAAAGGGAGGGGAGTCACCAACAAATTTTATAGGGGTTGCAACTTTTCATCTGTGTGTGTGTGTGTGTGTGTGACAGAGTGGGCGCACTTTAACTTACCTCAGGGTGCAGCAGCAGAAACCGAACGTTTCCTCCTCCTCCTCAACCTCTCCTGCATGCTAATGGGCTGCTCGGAACAGAATGAGACAGCCAGCTTGACTCTATGAGGCGCTTTGATTTCTTCCATATCAAAGCCACACATTATCATCACTGGGAAATTTCCACAGATTTCTACAAGGCTCATACTGGTGACAAGTGGTCCCAACTTCATCGACTGGGATCGGTGCGTTTTATCCACAAGGGGTGCTCTGCTTGAGACCCGCCGCTACTCATTTTTTTTTTTTTTTAGATTTTACTTTTATTTGGACGCGACATTTCACTGCACCAATGTGCATATGTGGCCATGCACCTGCGCCTTTTGGTCGTGTTTTCATGATCTAATTTGAATTCGTACTTTAGATCGGTTAGAGATGACGCACCAGAGTGTCCCGATTTCTGACAAGTTTCCGCTGCTGTTTGGTATGTTCGTCATGTCCGCCCAGTTTCATGCGCGTCTCTCGCTGTAGAGCCAGACGCGGAGTCAGAAGTTGGCCGGGAATAACAATAAGAGGAGTGCGCATCGCGGAGGACGAAGAGCAGAAGTGACAGCGGCGTTCACGGGGTGTTGAGCGGCTGAATTTACTACCATCATCATCAGCATCTCTGTGCGGGGAATAAAAACTGTGAGGGGGCACTCCTGCAGCCCACTCTCTTCACCCAAACACTTTTGTTTTTATATTCTGCAGTGAATCCAGGCTTCTGGAACCGCAGCTGCGTAAAACTTGCCCAGATCTGGTAACATTGTCTCATGTGTGTGCAGCCTGCATGGCTATCTGGCTCATGGAGCGAATTTAATAATATAAAAAAAGCATTGGGGGATTATTAGCAGTCCTTCTTCCATTATACCCTCAAAATGGATTCCTACAACAGGCTTTGGGGACGCCACTGGATAAGCCACAGTTCCGCTGATCTGCTCGGAATCTGAGAGGCGCTTGCAGGCGTTTAAAGTTTGGATAAATCTAAAGCGGCTAAAGGTGTACGATGCATTCTGGAGCCAAGACGCTCTCCGCAGGTGGAGGGGCGTCCCTCTGCTGCCTACTTCTCCTCTGGCTCATCTACTCGCATCTGCTTAGAGAAGGTAAGGGCGCTTCCATCCAGCCTATTTATTACTTTTCCACCAGCAGCAACAATGTCTCAAAGGGCTGACCGGGACAGTGTGGTCAGGTCCTTTCATTTGAGAGAAAAAAAACCCAGTGCAGAATAAAGCTGCCTTTCAGAGACCTGTAAGGCAGGCTCATCTGTTTATTTATGGTGACCTTTTTGAACCTCATGGCATCTTTAGGATATAATTTGCTATCTATTGTAACGTGCTCATTAGTCTCCACAGTTTATTTTAGGATAAGAAACCCGAGACAGTGAAAAGTTTTAACTTTAGTTTTGCTTTTTAATCAATGCATCGGCTCTGATCAGCAGGTGAACTATTCCTACAGTAAAATCCGATTTTTCTTATATTTAAATGCACTAGAATTAAAAGCTCCTAGCATTTATATGAATCGACAAACACATTTTTTGCGCTTTCTGGGTTTCATAAAAATCAGATAATGGTAAGAGACATATACACTCTTAACTACTGGGTTAAAATAGAGCTGCATATCGGTGATGTTATTATTTAAAATTGTGATGGTGATTTTTGTTGCAAGTAGCCCACATTTTCCTTAAAAATGTCTTTCTTTTCGAACATCATGATGTTGCCGCTGTGCTCCCTGAACTTTTGCATCTTTGCCACAAAAATTAAGATCAATTGTGGGCATAAAGAACGGTGCAGGTCCAGCCACTACGTTATTTGCAAGCAGAGTTAAATTAATTGGATGCATAATACGATGGTCTAACAAATATTGCATCCAAGCAGTCCTTTGAGACTGGGATATCGCAAAAATTGATATTGCGATGACAACTATAGCTCAATACATTGTGGAGTTGAAAACACTTAAAAAAAACTGATTTGGTTTATTTTGCTAAGTCCTAGGGCAAATATGGACTGAAGCAGGCATGGTTTGCATTGCTATAAAGAGAATAAAGAATAACAAATGACATTGATAACTAAACATATGTGGGTTGAAATGAATGATCCGCCCATTCTCTATGGCTTCACCACTGCAGTACAGCACTTATCTCCAACAAATCCTGAGAGGTTGACTCTGTCTTCCTCTTACAGAACAACAGAACAATTGTACATCTTCATATTGACTGTATGACTAATTCTTTAATCAAAGTGTGAATATTAAACATAG
Source organism: Crenichthys baileyi (assembly GCA_036173005.1). NCBI lineage: Eukaryota > Metazoa > Chordata > Actinopteri > Cyprinodontiformes > Goodeidae > Crenichthys > Crenichthys baileyi. Next base: position 286,336 of record JAHHUM010001191.1, on the reverse strand, counting down.
ATAGAACTAGTTTGTATTCGCTACCTAGCAGGTAAATGGCTAATGTAAGCTTAAGTGAATCTTGTTCTTAATTTTGTAAAATAAAGTATTTAACAAAGCCCTTTGATATTAACATTATTCTAAAGCTTTGCTCACCATTTTTTATTTAATCTAATGGAAGAGTTCCAGTGAAGTCTAGGTCAAACAAACTGGTCAAGGTTTTGACTCAATGGCTGTTTAAAGCTACTGAACACCTGTCCTAACAGCGTGAACATTTATTTTAATAAAATGACCCAGTAATTGTTATATGACTTGATGTGGAAGATGGCGTAATCTTGTTATTCCTTAATTTTCAGTAGGATTTAAAAAACTACTATTTCCAAACTATCAAATATGTCAAAAACCTACAGCACCACTTTTGGGTTCTAGTCCTTGGAAAACAAAAAAATATATATATCATAGAAAACTGACAGTTCGCATCGGCCAGGTAAGGGTTGATAACTGCATTGCTAATAATAAAACAACTTTCATTAGCTCTAAGGTATTAAAGGTAGCTTGAGATGTTCTCTGCCAGACTTTACCATGGAAAATATAATAATGTTACACGATGTTCCCATTATTCCTGCTTTAGACAGGGAAAGGCCTAATTTCTGCCCTCACTGTTTTAAATTTCTTCAGTTTAAGCTACATCTGTCCACACCACACGTTGCTACTGAATAAAACATCCAGTGCTACAGTTACACCTTCATTCTGACAAAGAATAGAAAGCAAAACGATGTTTCCCTGCACTTTATTTGGTTGCTGCCCATGACGAGTATTCTGGATTAAAGCGCTATCGTAGGCGCTTTAAGAAAAGACTTAAAGTGCTGGAACTTGTTGGGAGATGTTATACACCAAGCTTGCAGATTAGATCTTTTAATCAAGTCTTGACCGGCAGCATAATTACCACTGTGAAGGAGGGACAGTGCCCACATCAACATCTTTGGCAGCTTGCCGGGAGCAAAAGTAGGCGGTTATGGGAAAAACGCGTCCTCTCCATCTTTTTCTATCCAAATGCTTATTGTCATCCCTGATCCTCCTCTCAAGGCTTTGCATCTCATCAGATGAGCCAGCACCAACCTCACACATTTTTTATTGACTTGTTTTCCATTTGAAAATGATCTTGTTAGCACATTATTGTACAAATTACTCAATTCTCTCATGATCTTTTCTAGTCTCAGAGTAAATGGATAGTTAAACCCCTGGATACGATTTGAAGGTTGACATTCTCTGTATGTTCCTTTCTTGTCTTTTTAGCTTTTAGCTGAATTTTATAGGCGAGATTATCTGCACATGCAGTCTTTAAATCCGACTAAACTCTCCCTTTGAACCTGCCTTCTGTGGAATGATCTGTAAAGTTATAAAACTGTTCTCCTCACCACTTTTATACACTAAGTCTTCCAGCACCTGTCATGCACCCAAAAAAACCTTTCAGTTGCAATAACCCCGAGGTCACATCCAATGTAAATTGGTGGGCAGAGAAGATATGTTGCCTCCACGATCTTCGTAGCCCATCTGTAATGGTGGCAAGGACAGAAAATCAAAGAGCAGCTTTTGTCTGTGCATGCTTTTATCCTTGCACTGGTTTCAATAAATGGCAAGTCAGCCACACTTAGCACCAGCAGTTTATTCAACAACATTTTGGGAATGTCAAGATCTATATACTGAATTACATTCCAGTGCAGTGGTGCAGTCAGAGTATGGCAGCATCCTCTAAAGTCTTTGAGAAAATGTAAAATGAATGGAGTACTCTAAAGATCACATGTCCTGTTGTAAAGTAAGATCATTTATAAATATATAGAATTATTTTTTTTGTTTATGTGGGCATTTAAAGCCAGTCTCAAAATCAAAGAAGGCGTCCTTGGGTTGAAAGTGTGTCATTCTCTCTGTTTGGATTTTCACAAGAAAAGTATGTTTCACTCAATTCAATTCAATTCAATTCAGTTTTATTTATATAGCGCCAATTCACAACACATGTCGTCTCAAGGCTCCCAGACTTTAATCCAGCATGCTGATCTTCATTTCCTCCCAACCTCAACTGTAAATCATCTTGCATTCACTGTACATTGACTTTCCCGTAAACAGGAAATTCTAATTCACCTCATTCATTCTCATTTATTTACCATTAATTTACCTTGGGTGAGGACTGCTCCACCAGCATGCTTTTCAAGTGCACAGCTCATGACAAAATGGTACCTAAAGGAGTGGTGGTGCACTAATCAGAGTTTTGTGGTCTGCCAATATTAATTTTAGCTAATTTTGATTTTTCTTTAAAAAGAGAATAAGAAGAAGATAGAAAAAGAGCTTTCAAAATATTTTTTGCTTTCCCAGACCACGACACATTCGTTTGAGAGGGCAGATGCTGTAAAACATAGTTGTGCTATTTTAAAATAAAGAAAAAACAATTACGGGGTTCACATTTTAAACTGTATTCAACATCTTATATTTTAACAATTAGCAATTATCACCAGTAGCATCAATAAAAAGCCAGTTGCAGTGTATATTCCGTAGAAAATACATATCCTTACCCTTACTGAGATTTTCAGTATGTCCCTTGGGAGACCGAGGTTAAAGGTTGAAAGGGTAAAAAAAGAGCAACTTTTCTACAGCGCAATGAGCTATCTCTCTCAAATAGTTCTTTCCATCCCTGTGCTTCCTTTAAATAATTTTATTTATAAAGGTCACTGATGTTATAAAGGTCACTGATGTTATAAATGTACAGTTTTCTTCCTCTTGTAACAACTCCCACACTGAAGAGTGTTATTGTTACCGTGACCTCGTAGCGTTTAGATATGGTAAGATGGGAAAATTATTGGATTTTTGAGTATCAAAGCAGCCAGTCATTTTTCAAGGCTGATTAAACAGACAATTACACTTCGCCAGCCTTGATTGACTGACGATAAGTCTGTCAGTACCCAGGGGGGCATGTCCCCACCCATACCTATAGGGCTGGCACTGCACAAGCAGATTTTTCAAAAACCAAAAAGTTCAAACTGGTTTCCTCTCATCCCAGCTGTCTTGCTGAAGCCTAGCTCAACTGTCCATAGATGTGAGTCAAACCCAGTCACCAGGCACTTCGTTCTGGACTGGCAGTATATTTTGAGATCAAACTAGCTCCCAATCTGTTAGAAAATGGCACTTTTAGCTGTGAAAACTGTGCTGGGTAAAATATGCTTCACTGTCTTTCACTCGAGTGGCAATACTTCATTGGTAGCAATACCTTCAGAAGTAGTAATACTTTGCACAAACTAATTGTCTTACTGTGCTAGCTACCAAAGGGTAAGCCTCAATGCTCCCCATAGCTGTCACCAGCTTTCACGGAAACTTTCCTGGAAATTGCACAGACACCATGAAGGCAGACGCTATAACACATGAATACTAACCAGTGTGTGCATGCCTATGTGGACATAAAATTTCAAGCTGGGACACACACCAAATGTGTTTGATGTGACTTGGCTTAAAGCTCAACAGCCCTTGAGTCACTGGAGGACTGCTGTGATTGTTGCTGGTTCTCCCTTGAGGTGCTCCGCCGCTGTCTGACTTGTCAGGCAGCACTATCTGGAGGCGAACCTGTCCTGACTTCTGCCTAAGCTAGCCAAGAAGCGGTGGCCAAAGCACTGAAGCTGGTCCCTGATGCAGAACCTGGGGTGACATGCTTGACACTGTTCACCCGTTGCTACTGAATATGAGTGGCCACAGCTTCACAGCCAGCCTGCTCGACTACCACATTGCGATTGATTGCGAAGGAGAATTGGATGCAGGGTCTGAGATTCTTATCACCGACGAAGATGAGGACAATAAACCACCTCTGGGGTTTGGAAACTCTTCTTCATATGCCTTGGATGTGGACCTGCACAAAGTGTGTAAATGCGCCACAGCAAAACTCAATATCTAGTGGCCCAAAGATCAGACTGAATCAGCACAGTCACGTTTTGACCATAAGAAGCTTCCAAAAGTTAAGAGAATGGGGGAACAGTTCCCGCCTTTCTTCTCGGAGTTGCTGGAGGAATTTTCAGTTTCCTGGGACAACAAATGGTACAGGGAGAAACATCCAGTGGCAGGCACCTCGATTCTGGATTCCAAGGGAATGGACGACCATGGTCTTTAAAAATAGCATGCAGGCTGCAATTTCCTCTGCCACCCCCACAGTTCAGAGGCCAAGGATATTTGGGCAATGCACTGAAGCCACTGTGGCACCGCACAGGCAACAGGGTATCTGTGTGGTGACGTATATAGATGACTGGCTCAGCATGAGGCAGCAAATCACACAACGTTGTTGTCAGAACACATGCTGGATCTGGGCTTTAGAATAAATGTGGAAAAGAGTGTCCTTTTTCTTTCTCAGACACAGGGTCTGTTTCTGGACTCTGCTCAGGCCAGAGAAATATCACTTATTAACTGTATGTCCCTTTTTGTCAGAGAGATTTTTGTGACTTCTCGAATTTGTAGACACTTGCTGGGACTGATGGCCTCAGTTTTGAAGTAGTCCCACTGGGCCTACTTCATATGAGGGGAGTCCAACGCTGGATGGCCTCTCAGAAGATGAGTTCACACACAACTCACAGAGTGAGGGTCTCAGCCACCGGCAAAGTGGCCCTATGTCCCTGGAAAGATTCGAACTTCCTGACTCAAGGTGTCCCAATTGAACTGTGCAGAGCAGAAAAGTGGTGACCACAGATGCCTACCTGTCAGGCTTGGAGCCATCTTTGAGGGGAGATCAGTGAATGGGTCTTGGGACCAGGACATGTGTACGTTCCACATAAATTATGTGGAACTGCTGGCCATTCACTTGACACTAAAACATTTCCTTCCCTTTTTGAGGGGTCATCATGTGTTAATCTGGACAGGCAACACGATTCTGGTGGCATATATAAACCTGCAGGGGCTCTAAGATTTTCAGCATTTGCACATGCTGGCTCACAAGCTAATCTTTTGGAGCAGCAACCATTTTCTGTCACTAAGGGCCACACAGCTACAACTCCGGGAGTGTTGAACCAAGGAACAGACGTTTTGTCCATTAGAATCCTTAGACTTCACTCCGAGGTAGGATTATCTGGCTGTGTTACGGGCAGGTCTTAGTAGAACTTTTTACTTCTCAGGAAAAGACAGTTTCCGCTGTTCTTTTTCCTGCATAACCAGGATTGGCGTGGATGCACTAGCTCATCCGGTGGCCCGAGTCCTTTTTTATGCATTTCCTCCAATTGCCCTCATCGTGCCAAAGAAAGCCAGGGTTCAAACCAAAAGCCTGTCAGTGAATCCCATGGCACCCCACTGGCTGTCAAAGCACTGGCTGGCATAGGTAATACAACTCCCAAGGGAGAGCTGTGGCCTCTACCACTGCGCCGGAACCTGTCGTCTCAGGAAGGGTGTGAAATCCTTCATCCCCACATAGAGAGGCTGTCATGACGGGTCTGGCGTGTGAGTGTGGCTGAGCTTCATGCTTTTTCAGCGCACTCGTTGTGTACCATATTCTCTACAGGGAATCAAAGGGTGACCATTTTTCCAATCCTGCTTTTATGCCTAAGTTTTTGGGCTCATGTTCAGCAATAGACTTGGCCCCCACCTTTTTCTCAGTAGAGCAGAAGTGTTTACTTTGGACTCTGTCCAGTATAGGCCCTGCACACATATATGGATAGAACCAAAACCCTCAGGAAAAGTAACCAGCTATTTCTTTCTTGAGCAAAGGGTCACCTGGGTAAGCCTGTGTCAAAGCAATGGAAATCACACTGCATAGTAGGTGTGATTTCCTTGGCTTACAGCTTTTAGGCATAGCAGCGAGGTCCTGCATGCCCACTCATCTAGAGGGCTAACTACTTTGTGCTCTCTCTTCAGAGGAGTATCCATTCAAGAGATCTGTTCCATGTCAAGCTGGGCCTCTCCACATACTTTTGCTCTGTTTTATAAGCTTGATGCCACAGCTCAATCAGTAGCTCATTCGGTGCTCAGCTTCACATCAGTGGCACCAAGTATCTGTGTGTGACCTGTTTTGTACTCAGTGGGTCTTGGGTGCATCGCAATCTGGGAGTCAGGATTTTCCCATTGTAAGACACAAAACGAATATTATGAAAGAGAACGTTACTTTTATAACCCCGGTTCTCTGAGTAGCATGAGTAAGTATCTCACCAAGCCACCCTCTTGGCTCTTTCGTAGCAAAGAAGAGGGTGTGACTTTTTGAATGATCTGCCTGTGGAGTGCCTAAATGTAGGTAGAGGGTGGAACATGGCCCGTCTGGCCCTGACAGACAGTCCCCAGCCATTCATGGCTGGCGGAGTGTAATTGGAGCTTCTGATGGGGTCACACCCAGGGTGTTCCCATTGTGAGACACTACTTAGAGAACAGGGGTTGCGAAAATAACCTAAAGGTTTTTAACCATGCACAACAAAGTGCATATGTAGGAAATCACTATTTAAGAGTAAAACTGTTAAAAGATTTTCTCCTTTTAGTTGGTTGTGTGCCAGTCCGAGCTCAGTTTGGTGAGGGCACATTTGGGAACTGTAAGGCTTGATACCATAGGTTTCCATTGTTTAGCTACATTCCCTAAAAGGTATTTCTGTGACCATTAAAAAAAACAGATAATTTTGTCGACTTGTAAAAACAAGAGCACGGTGTGTCTCATAAAGCTGCGCACAATGACTGTCTCTCATTTGTGCCATATTAGCAATTGCCATTTACAAATTTATCAGGCAGGAGCAACAATATTATGTTGGACCATGTTTTGCTGAATATTGGACCATTTGCACGTTGCTGGACGCCACCAGGCCTTCTGGCGTTTTCGGCCATTTTGTATACCAGGACAGCCCGCTACTACAAATCCCAGCGGCCACTGCGGCTGATAGGACAGGGGCGTTGCAGCTGTGAGGCCACCGTCAACTATATAACAGAGTATGAGACGGCCCACCATTGCTTTCAGCTTGGGACATCGAGACGCTTACCATTCAACTGGAGCATCAATTCTGGAGAAGAGATCCCGCGTGGATTTTTAATTATTCTCCTCCGTTGGCCAACGAAAAAGAAAAATTCATGAAAGAAGTTTCTGCAATAAGAAGGCCAGAAATTTCACTTTGCCGATCGAAGACGTTAGTTTAACACGTAACAGAAGAAAAAAACCCTCATAGAGGTTTCAAGGAGACGGATCGCCACCTTGTTTTGTTCCAGTCGACTGCTGACGTTCAGATCATATTTTCCCCTTTCGCCAAAGGAGGCCAGAGGACGGAGATTGACCGCTCTTCTTGGAGTTAACTGCGGACGCGCGGTAACTCCCTCCCCCCCTTTTCCTCACTCGCTGCCCCAGACGGAAGACTCCACCAAGTAACTCCGTTCTGTTTATTATTTTATTTCTAGTAAAGTAGTCTGGGCAGGGTAGAGATAGGATCTTAACGCGATTTAGAATCGCCACTTATAGTCCAATGTGTTCTGAATTGTATGTGCATGCCATTGTTTTGAAACTTGCTGTTGAACTCTGAAGCCGCCTCGCTTCTCAAGTTGTGTTTTTACTGTACGAACACCTGAGCGTAGGTGACTGACTGCTATAATAACCTCATGGTTAAATTCAACATTGTCTTTGTCTCCAACTTTACTGCTTACTGGCTTGCCGCCAAAAGTTTTATTATCCGTTGTGTGCGCTGTGTTTACAACTTTGGTTGGGGGAAGTTTTACGACCCTTGACGCCTGGTGGGGGGTTACGCTCCCAAAACTCCGTTCAACACCATATTCCTTTGTCATATTATCATTTGTTTGCCATAAATGCTGGTTTGATTCCACATACACCCACTGCTGTTTCGTTTTGTTTAGTTTAGTTAGATGTTTTACCCCTTTTGTAGAACTTTGCATGTTTGATTAGGTGAAGATTATTGAATCGAAGAGCGAATTGTATCAGGTTGTTGATTTAATAAGTATTCACGTAGATAATGAGAAGGCGTTTGTGTTTATTTTGTGAAACAGTGATTTGTCATTCAAAATAAGGTCAAAGTTCCCCACGTTTCGGGAGAAACGGTTGATTAAACAGTGACATCTAGTAATAGTTATCAATTATTACTGAGTATTTAACGGTTGTAATTATTAAGGGCTTTAGGCTACAATTACAACACCAGAGGACATCTCTGATTTCGATTCATAAATAAAGATTTTGGTTAAGAAATTAATTTTGTCAAATTATGGTTTTCAGTTATAATTATTGATAAATATTAATTAATCAATACTCATAATCCCAACAATTATTAGTAATTCTTGCCTCCTTTAACACTTGTGGGATCAGTTTGGGTGTTGGTGTCAGAGTGACCAAGACAACCACATTGGCTGACATGATTGTTGTGTATGGTCCTCCCCGACACTATTAAGGCATGTGTTTGCTAACAAATCATTCAATTGCCTGTATGTCTAATTTCTTTAAACTTCAATAATCAAATTCAATAAATGACACCAATAAAAGTTAATTGCAGAATAAGTGGTTTAGCAAGGGGCAAATACAATCTAAAAAGGCACAACCCACATACTCTGCTTCTGCTGCCTAACTGACAGATACATTCTGCCTATAGTGCTATTTAAAGTAGCCTAAGGCTGCTTTCACCTAGGAAACAGCAGGAGATGCACCCACCGTATAGCCAGAGCCAAAAGCAGGAGAGAAGAGCGCTGAGCAGGGAGCACAAAGGGCACAAGTATGGGAATGAGAGCATCAATTGTTGACAAAAGTATGGTCATTCACCATCAACTGGTAATTACTGATACCAGAGAAAACATATTTGAACTGTTATTTGTGTTAGCTAACAGTTTTTGAAATATAAAACACATCTCTTTTCTATCAATTTTTTAACATAGGCTTTTATTCCCAAATTGTTTGATATGTCCTTTCCAGCATGCTCTGTAGTGCACTATATTTTTGCTCGTCGCTTAGCTAAGTGCAGGGCAGCCCTGCTCTGCCATTGAGGAATATTCATAATGGGTTGTAAAGCTATACACAGTCTGAAGACTTACTATCAAAAAGCAATGTTACAACAAAGAGATGATTGGCCAAACTCAAATTTTGTACTTTTCGTGCCAAAAAAAAAATATATATTTCTAGGTTTATGAAGGAAGATCTAATTTCTGACTTTTCCTTCTGATGTTTCTTTAACTTGTCAGAACAATTCAGTTTTAAATGTATATGTCTGCTAATCTTCCTGCTTGCTTCAACCCAGGCAATCAGCTTACAGAATCATTTAAACTCTGTGGCATTTTCTTTCAAACAAGTTTCAAGCATTCCTTCTCTGCTGTGTAGTGCCTTCCAAAAATAATTACACCTCTTGAACTTTTGCAGATCTTGTTATGTTAGAACAACATGTGTGGTGTACATTATTGAGAGTTTATGAGACAGACCGACACACAGTCCATAATTGGGAAGTGGAAGGAAAATGATCAAATAGATTTCAAATGGAAAGACCATGACACAGTGCAAACCTATCAAGACATGAACATCTAGCTTAACTTACTTGCTGGGCAAGGAGAGCATTAATCCAAGAAGCAGCCAAGACACCCATGGTAATTTGGAGGAGTTGCATTAACAATCTCCCACAACTCTGTTGACATGACAGATATTAGCTATGCACTCCACAAATCTGCCATTTATTAAACAGTGCCAAGGAAAAACCCAAGGAAGTCTCATTAACATGTTTAACACAGCAAACAGGTAGAAAAAATGCACTGGTCAGATGGTCATCTGACCAACATCTCTCTCAGACCAACTGTGAAACAGGGTGGTGACAGCATCATTGTGTGGGGATTCTTTTCTTTACCAATAAAAGCTGGTGAAAGTTGCTGATGGGAGGATATGGACCTAAACACAGGGAGTTCTGAAAGACAACCTGTTAAAGGACAGAAATTCATACACCGATATGCAGATCAGTAGGCAACTTGAGGTTAGGTGCTTTGCCCAGGGACACAACAACATGTAGGAAGAGGAAGATGGAATCAAACCCACAACCTTTGGATTGGAAGACAATAACTCTCTTGCACACAACAAAGGTTCATCTTCCACTACTTTATGTTGCTCAGAAGTTTACAGCTGTACTGTGACAAAATATCAAAAAGTTCAGATGTATGAATGCTTTTTCAAGGCACTGTTTGTAAGTGTCCTAGCCATGTCAGCAATGTCCAGCCTCCAGCACAACCTAAGTCTCTTGGTATCCTGCTCGATATTTCTCGTTTGATCTTCTTTAGTCTGCCCATTTTCCTTGAGTAAACACTCGTAGAGTCTGACCAACAATTCCATCTATGCCAGGAAAATGGAAAATTTGTTTTCTAATATGCACCAAGAATTAAACATATTTTTTAATAGAAAATACAGTAATACTGTGAAAGTGCTGAGTGTTCATTCACTCTGCGTGTTCATTGATTTGAGACAGACCACAAACTACCTCTTTTGCACAGAGGATTTAATAGAGCTCGGGATTTGGTTGTAAAATGACCTCATCTTCAATCAGCCCACCACAAATACTAAAGAGTACACAACATCATGAAGAGACACCAATGATTCATACACTGCATACATGTTTTACACAATAAATAATGTCAAACAATGATTGAATTAAGAGGTTAGGTGGGTTCTGTGGGTGAGACTGATTGGTCATTAAGAGGAAGTGTAGGGTTGAATCTGTGGATCAGACCGCAGAACCTCCTTTATAGATATGAAACATTATTGCCCTGGGCTAATCTTGATCTCAGCTGATCAGTCCATACTGTTCTTCTGTTGATGTCAACAACTTTATCGTCACAATAAGCACCTATAAATTTAGGTCGCATTATCATACGCAATCATACGTAGTCTTGACCTCCTGGTCCAAATTCATCTCACTGTAAGTATTCACTGACTTTGTTGTCCTTAAGCCATTAAGTAATTCATTTGGCAGTATTCTTAGGGTTTTGATAACTTCCTGACTGCCTTGAAAAGTTACTTCAGAATTTCATCATCAGACCCAAGGCTATATCTCCAAATATTAAGGTCTTTGTTCCTGATTGCAGTTGCAAACCCTAATTTGTCTTTTTATGTAGCTTGTTGGAGGAATGGTTTCTTCTTCTTTGAGTTGCCTTTTGGCCCATTTTGGTACAGGACTCGTTTTACTGAAAAGGACTCGTTTTACTGGATAACGACACTCTCTTACCAGCGTCAGTCAGTGTTTTCACATGGTCTTCTGCTTTTTTTCAGGGGTTGATTTACACATATCTCACCGAGACATGTTCATTTCTGGGACACAGAACTCGTCTTTTTCCTGAACAGTACGATGGCTGCACATTCCTATGGTCTTTTATAGGCGCAAATAATTGTTTGAACAGATATACGTGGCGTCTTCAGGCATCTGGAAATTGTACAAGGATGAACCTGACTTATGGAGGTCCACAGTTTACCTCATATCTTGCCTGATTTCTTTTGATTTGTCCATGATGTAATCATCTGGCATTTCCCAACTTGTTTAAAGAAAGAGTAAAATCTTGATACTCCCTTGATAAAGGAAACAATCATTTGAAAAAATCATTGTTTATTTACTCTGGTTATTAGTCGGTGGATCTGATACATTTAACTGTAAAAAAATCAAAAACAGCAGAAAGTGAGCGGGTAAATATTTTTTCTGTGCACCGCAAGCTGCGGTCACCTTTTAAATGTAATCAGTGAAAAATCCTCAGTAAACTCTAAAGATTCCATGTAACATGTAATAATGGAAACATTTTTGGTTTTATCAGATTGATAGGTCACCATACGGTGTATTTTGTTCTGGTATGAGTTGCAAAAGAAGAAGGAATCTTGTTACATATATAAACAAAAGAATAAAGCAAATCAGTGAAACTATGAACCTATATCCTGTAGTTAGTGTCACATAAAAGCAAAAAACATTTGTGCATCTTTTTACAGCACACGTAACAAGTCATAATTACAGTGTCATTGTGATTTGTTTGAATAATCCAATTTATCCTGCAGAAATCTATCTCATCACCCTGCCACGCTGCACAGGCTGTCGAAGGAAACGACAGCTCAGATTTTAAGAAATTATGTCTGCAGTCTGTTAGATTTTCAAAGTGACTCACTGTAGCTTTACAATCAGCATAGGCTTCCACTGATGACAGACTCACACAGTCTGTCATCAGTGGAAGCAGACAGATTTTATCTTAGTGAATTATTCCTCATGCTATCTCTGACTTTTCCCATTTTTATCAAATCAGCACCTGCGTAGGGGGACCGAAAGTCATCCTGGGTGCACTGAAAGGATGATTTTTAAAAAATGAGTGGGATTTCGCTTTTAACTGTCAGAGTAGGACGCATCTATCTAAATCAGTTAAAACCTTTGAACTAAACACCATTATTCCCTTCTAGTCCTCTTTGAGGTAGAATTAATCATGCAAAGGGAGCACCAGTTTGATTATGACCTTGGCTGTAAATTGTAAGCAAATCATTTAGTCCTTCTTTTTCTACAGGCTGCTGAACATTAAAATGATGAGCATCTTTAAGGGAAGAGTATGAAAATACTTTTTTTACAGCTTAATTAATTTGGCTGCATACAAAGCTCACATTTCATAGCTCCCTGAATATGAAGTTGTTCTTGCCATATGCTTTGAGCTCTCTTGTGGTTGAGTGGAGTGAATTGCTCAGCTTTTCTGTATTCCTATTTTGTGCGCATAAATGTCTGGGTCCGAAACTGCTCCATCATCAGCAAACTTGTATAAAGGATTGGAGTTGCACTCTCGTTGTCCTTCACTGTTTTCTGTCTAAAATATTATCATATTTTCTGAAAAGGCTGTGATTATACTTCAGTCATACTCCATGATATCAGACATTACTGTGCAGCAGCACTTATGGGGTTGTTCACCATCTGCTCTGCGTTTGCATTAAGGATGGGGGACTTTTTGATTGAAATTTGAAGTGAGTCATTGTGGCTTTACAATGCTCACTGCATCACAGCCATCAAAGCTGCTATATGTCTTTTGCATTCATTCTTTAACTGCTTCAAGCCTGTTTTCATCGGCACCAACTTGCCTAAACTTGATACTTCATCATATATTTGCAGTTTTGCAACAGATATCTATCTAAAGCAATCTCCTTCATATGTTCCCAATGAAAGGACAGACCTGAATTACACTGTTAGCAGGGCACGCATGTACAGGGGATGTTTTCTATTTAAAAGCTGCCCTTGGCAATGTCACAAGTGCGTAGCCTACAAACTCTGCAAATATAACTAAACTAGAAAGACGTAGAAGTCCTGAAAAATGAAACTACACATCATGCTGCTTTTTTCTATTGACAAAGGAAACAAGTATAAAGTGGTTAAGTCCCTGTTTCTCCCAAGTACTCCTCTGTTGTTCCCTGTGGGTGAAGCAGTGTATGCACCTAACTGGAGAATGAAATTTGGGGCAAACAGAGCACATCTCTGTTATCAGTACTGTTGTACTGCTTGCTGTCTCTTTCTTTGCAGTCCCACCGGATGCTTGTGATTGTATAACGATCATTCTTGAAACAGCTTCAGGGATTGTCAAAACTGAATGCAGTGCTGATTCGAACATGCAGAGCTTTTCCAGAGGAGAAGATGCAACCTGACACATGATCTGGGTGTAAAAGCTGGTAGTGAAGTACATAAAAAGAAGCTGATGATATAATACCTCAAAACTTACCCGTCATCCCAGATGTTTCCTCTGTTCCACTTAACTATTAAAACTCCTCTTACTGTTCGTAACTTGCAAGTATAGATGTGAATGCTGAGATAAGCCTGAAAACAGAGTATGGAAAAGTATCTGTTGCCAGACTTTATCCTTAATCATATTTTCTAAAAGGTCAATCAATAATAATAATAATAATAATAACTAATGAAACATAAAAAAATTATAAGCAACATTGCATTTACAAGGAGTAAGAAGCCTTGAACAGGTGGGTTTTAAATCTGAATTTGAAGAGGGGTATCTGTCAATGTTACGGATGACTGGTGGGAGAGAGTTCCCCGTGGTGCTGAGGCGAACAGAGGGAACAGTGAGGTGGATCTGAGGAAGCAGGATAAGATTGTGACTTGAAGGAGACCAGATTAGTAAGGGTGGAGAGGTTTGGTGTGACCTTAAATGTAAACAGAAGGATTTGGAATGTGATTCTGAATTTGACACGGAGCCATTGGAGCTGCTGTAGAACTGGGTGGTGAATGGAAGACGTTCCTTAGTTCTTTACCATTTGGAGCTAATGAAGGGAGTTTTGAGGGAGACCAAAATGAAGAGAGTTGCAAATAATAATACGGGAGGTGACAACGCTGGGAACAAGAATTGATGAGGAGTGAGGGTAAAAGGAGGGATGGATATGATTAATGTTTCGCAGATGAAAATATGCAGACCAGGTATCCAGGATGACACCCAGACTGAGGTGAGGTTGAGACTGTCAATGGAGAGAGAGGAATGTCTACTTTGAAAAATATTGGATTTGTTTCTATAAGAAGGAGCTCAGTTTTATCACTATTTAATTTGAAGAGGTTTGAAGTGAACCAAATTTTTATCACAGGGTGGGAGTATAGAATTGGGTTAACTGGATAAGTAGAGAATGAAAGAGATAAGAAAGAGAATGGATAGTAAACCAAAAATGGCTGCCATCAAAAGATCATTGGTGATTGTTATGAGAGCGATTTCAGAACTATGTCAGGAACGGAAACTGGGCCCCCTGGCTCTGTCGGGTCTCTGCTTGGGGGGTGATGTGCCCTGGGGTCTTGGGTCTCTGGGTCCATGGGGGGATCTGCTACGGTGGAGACAGCTGCCGGTGGGCTCGTCTCTACAGCTCCCTGGGGCTTCTGCACTGTGGCTGCTGGGTGATTCCCCTAGGACTCTCCTCTGCTCTTCACTGGCCACAGATGAAATCCCTAAATTCCTTCCAATTGTACGTTGGTGGTCCTTAAACCGTTGGACTTTTTGCTCACGCAAAAGGAATGCTCCTTTTATACCCAATCATGACACTCACCTGTTTTGAATTAACCGGTTCACCTGTGAAATGTTCCAAACAGGTATTTTTTGAGCATTCCTCAACTTTCAAAGTCTTGCAAACATCAAATTCAAATTGAGTGAATATTTGCAAAAGTACAATAAAGTTGATCAGTTTGAACGTTACAAATCTTGTCTTTGTAGTGTAGTCAATTACATATAGGTTGAACAGGATTTGCAAATCGTATTATGTTTTTTTTTTACGTTTTACACAATGTCCCGTCTTCATTGGAATTGGGGTTGTAGTTGTTGGGATCTGATCCAGGTTTCAGTGTAGGAGGGATAACTATGGTCTTAAGGAGGGTGGGAACAATTCCAGTAGAGAGCGAGGACTGAATGATAGCAGTTATGAAAGGGGGGAGAGAAGACCGGACTTAAACAGCATTGTATTGAATCAAGCAAGCATGTAGAGGGTTTAGCTGTACTTTAGATGATCCGTCCATCCATCCATCTGGTTTTCAGTCTTTGAATTTGGCAGGTTCTATTTTTTAAGCCTGACCATAAATATATATCATAATTGATAAAGACATTTTGTAAATATACCTTAAAAATAGGCTAAAAGAGCTGAAAACTATTTGAGTCTAGGAACTATGCTGTGAAAAATGTATCAGAACTATGTTGGGTATTTAACCAAAAGGATAATATTCCTTTAAAAACCAAACTCACATAAACCACACTGTTTGCTCCACTGCTCAGCTGCTCGATTTGTTGAGCTGCAGAAGATCATGGCGGATGTCAGGAAGTGTGTAGCACGGGGTCAGTCAAACATCTGCCTCGCTCACCTGGTGTTCTATTACATGATACTTGCTGCGCCGCACACGTCAAGTGGTGTTAAGGTAATGAGATGCATTTGGTTGCTGCTGCTTTGACGAGCACATGTTTAGTGAGGTGAGATTGCTGTTCGATGTCACCCTGTGTCGCTAATAACAGACAGAGCTGTGAGATTAGAACAGATGCAAATGAAAGGTTAAGTCTTTAATGCTTATGTAAAGATAAAAGCAGCAGTAGGCTATTAATCTATATGAACTCACTGGATTTACATTTAAGAAATGGGTTTATAATTCTCTTTAATATGGAATAAAACTAGTGTGATGGCAGATTTAGCATTTTATTTTACTCGTAACAGAAAAGAAATGGATTTTTCAAGAAAAAAATATTTGTAAAATGTTAAAAATTCCTGCAGCGTCTCTATTGGTATATTGGTTTTAGATACAGTTGCTCAATTGATAATATAAAGAAATGCTGAACATACTAAGGGTTACATTTTGCTGCCACGTTCTGGACCTGGAATAAAATGTCATTTAAAATTAACCTTTAATCTGTGATGAAATATTTTTATTCTGTATTCAGTTTAAGACTTGTAGTAGATTTCAGACCATCACCTATGCGTCCAATGGTCCTTTTCATTGGAAGGCAGCTGGAAGGCAGAGTTCTGCCTTCCAGCAGAGTTCAAGACCTACAGAGGACGTTGAGGCTACATGAAGTGTCCTTGCACCTTATAAAGATCGTCTTTTTATCAGGTTCGTAATTCCAACAGCCATCAGTCATGTAGACAAGTTGCGTAACATGACCGTCACTCTATCTGTCACTAACACTGACAGGCGAGGAAAAGCAGCACAGAGGTCCTTGATAACTCTGGATGAGCTGCAGAGATCCACAGCTCAGGGTCACAAATCTGACCTTTGGAAAAAAAAGGGCAGAAGAAGGCAAATGTTAAAAGAAAGCCATTAGTAGGGGGCAAAGCAAACCTGTAGAACAAGGTGCTCTGGTCAGATTAGACCAAAATCTTGGCTTTGATTTTCTTCAGCATGGACAGGGAAGCTGATCAGAGTTGATGGAAAGATGGATGGAGCTAAATGCAGGACTACACTGGAAAAAAAACTGTTAGAGGGTTCGAAACATTTGGTACTCGGGTGGAGGTTCAATTGTAACAAAAATGGTTCTACATTGCCATGGCTAAGAGGGAGTTGAATAAAAATAATCGTCACACTTTTTAGACTTATACATGTAAAACAATTTGGAAACAATGTATTATTTCACTTGGACTTCACAAATATGCACTTCTTTGTGTTGTATGTCACATAAAATCCTAATCAAATTCATTCTTTGGGTTGTAACATGAAAATGTTTGCAAAAGTTCAAGGGGTATGAGTTCTTTTGCAAGGCACTGTGTTTTTGCAAAGCCTATCAGCAGTGGATGGAATCAATTGAAAATATACCTTCACCTTTTTAAGTTTGCTGAACTTTTGGGTTTTATTGAGAACTTTAAATGAGATTTTAGCAGCATGTCTCATTGCTGTTCAAGTAATGAGCACAGTTATAAGCTCAAGAAAAACTTTTTTCCTGACATTACCTGGAGGCATCACTGTCATCTTTGCTGTGTGCTCTGTCAGAGAGGAGAAGCTGCACCAAAAAGGCGTTGCTTTTAGATTAATTGAAAGTGGTTCATGTCTGAAAGGGGCTTAGAGAAGTGCTGTTAGTTTTCTGCTGTAGACAAAGTAAAGACAAAGTATGTCATGATTTATATAGGCCGGAGCGATAACAATCAGATGGATAAGAATGAATCTTGTTCATCTGTTCACCCGTACTTTGACTTGTGTGAGATATTTTCTATTCTAACTAAAACACTGCTGAGTTCAGGCTGATAAACATAAGATTTACATTGATTTCTTTTGTTGGATACACACTGATCATTGAACCATTATTGAAGATGGCCAGTTTACTCATTATTTTCTAACTTTAACCAGGACTCTTGCCCTGTAAAAGACACAATTTGCTGACATTATTATGAATTGTGTGCTTTTATTAAGTTTTTCATCAGTCAACATGTCCCCTTTATCACAGTTAAATAAGTAGATTGCTGTTTTTTTGTCAACAACTCTGCATGAAAGCAGTTCAGGCTTAAAATATTACTCAATTATGCCATGATCAGAATATTCATTCGCTGTAACCTTAAAATCAGGGTTTGCGAAAGAGTGAAGTAGATGGCTCGGTATAATACTGAAGCCTCCCTTTAATCATGTTTTAAAATTTGATAATCACAGTCACTACAGATCAATTTAGACTGATTACCTGCACCGTGAATATTTAAAATGTCTCCCACAGTGTTTTAAATACCGCATAAAAGATTTGCTGAACTCATATCTGATGTTGTGCATGTTAATGTGATTGTCATGCTTTCTAAAGTGCTGCCTCGTTGGCAGCACTCCTTTTCAGCAGAGAAGCATACAATGAAGTGAAGAAAATGTACTTATGTTTAATATGGTATGTCAGTGTTGTGATTAGAGTCTGATTAGAAAACGGGTTAAGAATCATTGCCAAGATGTCCAGGCTGAGCCAACACAGCGTGGCTCCACTCCATAGCTATGTCCTTATGAGGAATAATACCAAACTTAGTTTACTGGAATTAATAATTAACAACACACGGCCTAAAATTAGGAGAATGTTTAAAACATTTTGAGACAGAATCCTATTTTGCAACATCGTTCTTTGCAGTAAAACATTGTAAAACATCACGTCCTTCCTTAGCAGCTCACAAGTAATTACAATCTATAAAGAGATATTGTTTTAATATGGAAATGGAGTCAGTGTCATACTTCATTCATTGCAGCCTGTCATTTAATTTTATGGCAGATTCCCTGAGGAGAAGCAGAGCATTTCACACCCAAGGTCCCAATTTGGTTTCAGTTGTATAAGAGCAGTGCAGAGCAGTGATTGACTATTAAATCTGATAAAAGTATTTTATCAGTGAGTACTAACTACAGATGTGACTGCACTGGCGTAATTAAAGACGAAAACCTGAAAACAGATAAGCTAGAATGGATGGAGAGTTTTATTGGATGTTATACCTGTTTGAATAACAAACTGTAAAGTGTTGATGCTGCTGATAATGATGTTTTTTTTTCTTTACACTGCCTGTTCTCAGAGAATGAAAGTGTTTAGAGTGTAATAACTGCATCATGCCCACCAGGTCTAAGCTTTGCAGTGGTACACAGTGACTCAGGGGAACATTGTGAAAGAGAGTCATGGCAGCTGGCAGACGGTTCAGACAGAGATATTATGTTATTTCTATGTTTGTACCAAGATGGTATGTAGTGTGATCAAAGCACAGATATGTAACACATATTAAGGCTGTTTTTGAAAGCTTCACATGCTCAATCACTATATCGTGTTCACTATATAAAGGACTAAATAGTTGACATGGGTAGCGCTTAAATGCTAGTTCAAATGAATGCTGAGAATATGGCAGCAAGACATAAGAAAATCATGCAATCTTGTTGTCAAATACCATGATGACAATATCAGAACCAAGAAATCCACATTATCCTCCCCTGTTTCTTTCTCGTCTGTTGTTATAGTGCTTCCACCTCTCTCTGTGATCTGTATAATTTGTAGGTATTTACTGAAGTGAGACTTAATACATGAATATATCACTATAGGACAAAATGAATTTCTGACCCATGGAAGATAATAATAGGCAACAATTACTGCATTTCTAACAATCCATTTTATTTCACAACAAAATTGTGACTATGCTATTTTTGCACGTACCTTATCTAAGAGTCTGAAAATCAAAATAATGTAGAAGTTAGTATGTCAGCAGCAGTGAGCATGATTGGTATACAATGACATAGTGCATATATTTATATTATGTCTAATATATATAAAATATATATATAATATATATATATATATATATATATATATTATATATATAATTATATAAATATATATATATATATATATATATATATATATATATATACATACAGTCATGTTCAGTAAATTATGGGTTCAAACGAGGCTTTTTGTCAGATTAAAAGCACCCTTTGAAAATAACAACCATTAAGCAGGTAGTAAACATATTCTTCATTAACCCATGTGTCTATATTTAAAATTTATTTTTTTATTGGTCTGATGTAATTGTCTAATTTTAAATGACATGTTTTTATTAGCTGCATGCAGAAAATTATCATTAACAGAAATAAAGGCTTGAAAACATTAGCCTGTGTGTAATTAATCTACATAATGTGCTTCAGTTCGAGGAATCAGTTACTGAAATTAATTAATTTTCAACAATATTTACATTTACTGAATATGACTGTATATGTATACTATATGATAATAAAACTCTACCAGAAGACAGAAATGTATTTATAGTTCTCGACATATAGTGATTTATAATCACTTTTTAAATTTTTCCCACACTATATTTTTCTCTCACTGCATTCCAATAAATACGGGAGCCCTGAAAGGAAAGTGAGAAAAAAAAAATTATTAAAGTATTTTTAAGTTTTTGTTTTTTTTGTTTCTCCCCTGAAAGGCAAGTTAGAATTTGTCTTTTCAGAGTCTTATTTTTCTGAGTGCTTGTACTTGTAATTCTTAGCTCTGCAACTAGAGGCACTAGAATAAAACCACCAGCCTTCACTGACAGCTGCATTGTTCAAGGGGACATTGGTTATGGTTTCCATAACCAATGTCCCCTTTTCTAAATGAGATCGTTGTAAAGTAAAACAAAATACAGCAAAAGCACATAAACAGTGTATTTGTTGGCCATACTCTGTTGTTATCATACCAGGATTGTAAATTCATGTGAGATATAGAATGAACCCCAGCATTGATCAAGGATAGGTCTGTAGGACAAATTACCATTGCCCACCATGACTGCTCTTTCTTGGGACCAAGACTGTATCTTGCAAATGGCCTTAAAACTTGCTCTCAGTAAATGCTTACCATAACCTGTCACAATAAATTAGAAAAGGGTATATTTAATCACCAGCCAAAACTGAACATATGAACCCTTTAATGATTTATATATGTATTTATTTGCTTATGTATTGTATTGATATTTTGGTTCAATAAAAACTCATTGTTTTATCTGAGTCAACAGAGTGGGAAATAAATCTTTTTAAGTCTTAATAAGTCTTTTTTTTTCTTGTCTCAAACCAAGGCCTGTGGAAAAAAAAATCTTTCTTATTTTTCTAAGTGTGTATTTTTGTAATACCACTTTTGTCCACTAAAAAGGGGTGTCGCAGCCAGTGAGCTAGGTGGAGGTGAATGCAGAAAGTTATATTTTATTAGAAAATCTAGAAGTCTGGTTTTAAAAGTTGTTTTGGGATGTTTTTAGACAAAAAAATCTTACCTTTAAACGGCAGATATGGAATCAGTCCTTTAAAAATGAGCCTGCTTTTAAATTCGCTACAGTGGTTTCAGAGATGCAAAGGCCCTCATCAGACCCAGGCTTCAGCTGGAGTTGGATATAGCTCACCCTGCGGAATATGACCTGATCCTGGCAGGGCGCACTGTCTTTTTACCACTAGCTAATTTTTGTTAATGGAGATTGGGCATAAATGCTTCTACTTTACTGTGTATTACTTTTTTGACAAATTTTAGAGGTACACGTTATGGTGAAAGCCAGTCAGTCATTTTCTACCGCTTATTCCATAGTGGGTCGCGGGGGAGCTGGTGCCTATCTCCAGCAGTCTATGGGCAAGAGGCAGGGTACACCCTGGACAGGTCGCCAGTCCATCGCAGGGCAACACACAAACAACCATGCACATACTCATTCATACACCTAAGGGCAATTTAGAGTGACCAGTTAACCTAACAGGCATGTCTTTGGACTGTGGGAGGAAGCCAGAGTACCCGGTGAGAACCCATGCATGCATGGGGAGAACATGCAAACTCCATGCAGAAAGACCCCCGGCCGGGAATCGAACCTAGCTTGCTGCAAGGCAACAGTGCTACCAACTGCGCCACCATGCAGCCCTATTTCCCGTTATGGTGAAAGCACTTGGGCATTTTCAACTAGTGAAAATAATCAGTTGTTGATGTTAGCAAGCTATGGTTAGCATTGGCATTCTTGGATCCTTTGGGTCACAGTGCATTCTGGTGTTTTTTTGACAGAGTTACTATGTAACCTCTGCTCTCTCTTTACTGTAGCATCTGACAAATTTTCACTGTACGATATAGTGCATGTACTTGGACATTTTTAATCTGAAATGCATCACGTACTAACGTTAGCATGCTCGGGTCAGACCACATGTCTTTACAACATAATTTGTGAAGTAGGGCAGAATGTCTGAACACTACTTTTACTTCCATGTCATAAATTTGTAGTGCACTATACTAAATATAATAATAACACCTATAAATATTAAGTACCACTCCAAAGTCGCTCCGGCCTATATAAATCATGACATACTTTGTCTTTACTTTGTCTACAGCAGAAAACTGACAGCACTTCTCTAAGCCCCTTTCAGACATGAACCACTCTGATGATCTGCTGATTAATTAACAGCTATACCTTTCTGTTAGATTTGTGTTTGCCTCCCATGTGTGTGTCAGTGTGTGCAGTCATGTTGTTCTTAGGTATTCTCATGACTCCAGGATAAGGCCATCAGACCACTGCTTATCTCTGAGAGCTAGCCTCTGTACTCCGTATCAGCTTCTTGCTGTCCTTTATATGTCAGTTTTGACAGCATCCAGAGCCCAGCGATAGCAACTTCTGCCATCTTTCACTTGCTGCTGCAGCTGTACGTGCATTTAATCATGTGAAATAGAGTCAAGGCCAAGTGTCTCAGAACTGCTGAGTGACAGAAACCCACTGTCACATAAAATAACTCCTGTACATTTGATGGAGTGCTAGCTGTGGCTCAGGGCAGTTCATAAGGCAGCCCTCCCACTCACACACTTCCTACTTCAACACCCCTGCATTTGCTGTCTAACTATTCTGTTGCTTCAGGTTTATTGGATGAAGCCCCTTCATCTGCTCAGTGTTGAAGCACTACACAGGGAGCTGATATCTGGTGGCACCTCGGTCTTTCAAGCAGCGAACAAGTTTACAGGGACTTGACTCAGCAGAAAGAAACTGAGGTTGGGCTTAGTGGTGGCAGCAAAACGGCTGATGCATTGAAATAAAATTTGCATAGCAGTTTTTTCATGGAGGTGATTGTGTTTTATGACTGTAAAGATTGCTTTAGGCAGTGATTTTATTTAAAAACACACCACTGAGAACTGCAATCCATCTACGAATCCATTAATTAAGATGCAAGTCCTGTGAGCAAACCTTTGGTGACAGGATTGTAATGCGAAAGAGGAAAAAAGTCTGATCTGTGAAAAGATAAAAGGGAATTACCAAGACAAGAAGAGCAGTTTCTCTGTGGACCACAAATATGCACAACAATGTTTCCTTAATGATTACTCTAAGTTTCTGAAGAGCAAACAAGATAAATCTCCTGGAGATTACCAAGTGAGCTTTTTTACACAGAAAAATCAACTCTGCTGATTCCAACTGATTGACAGTCTAAAGAATTATAATGTAGGCCAAACCCAAGGACTTCCTTCCATTATTTCTCTGTTTAATACACAAAACCATTCACCTGTACCTTTTGCAAGTTGGATAATCAAGACTGAGACATCTTGCATTTTTTTGTTTTGGTGCTATTAGTAATGGGTAGATATAAACCGCCTTCACACAAAATAGCATCACAGATTTGTACTGCAAAAATGCCAAAGCCTTGTAAGGGTTACCACTGCAAATGGCTTGTCTGTTGCAGAAAATGATTACAGCTGCATCCTCATATTGTAAACCCTGAATAGTTCATGCTTATGATATTTTTATAAAAATTAAACACATAAATTAATATTTCATGTAGATTGCATTTCTTCCACCTCTAAAATTAGATTTTGGAGAAATCGTTTCATTCCAGCTCATGTTGTCTTATGTGTGTTTGGCATGTTAATGTTCTGATTGTAGCCTTGCTAAATAAAAACTGTACAATAGGAGGCATAGCGAGATAATGGTGTGCATTCATTCCCCAACCCCAACAACCCCCGCCTTTTTTATGTCAGTTGACTCTTATTAAATCTGAGTGAGAATGACTCCTAAACAAATTAAAATATTTCAGAGTGACAGCCTGATGCCTACATTTACTGGAGTCTAATAACCACATTCCTCACAATAGGCTATAAGTAGATAAAGGAACATTACATTATTTAGAATGTTAAGGAAGAACCCAGAAACCACCACAGGCCCACCAGTCTCAATGTTTACAGTACAGTAGATTTTACACTATCATGCACTCAAAGGGTGCAGGCCAAGAATGGAGGCCCTGCCTAAAATGGATACAATTGATCTAGACTGAAATCTGCAGCTGCCCACATGGACAAGGCAAATGCCTTCTGGAGAAAATTCCTATTGTTAAACAAGACAAAGATTAAGTTATTTAACATTAATGATGGACTATCTTGGAAGAGTCAAGGTGGAGCATTCAAACCCCCTAAAATGCATGGTGGTGGTACCATCATGCTGTGGGGCTAAATCAACAACTAGATAGTTTAAACTTGGACACAATTTAAGGCTTAAACAGAACTATGACAGAGATACCATTAAAAACTGGTTTTGGAATGTATACAACAGGAAAACAATTTGATCCATCCATCCATCCATCAATCCATCCTTCCTTCCTTCCTTCCTTCCTTCCTTCCTACCTTCCTTCCTTCCTTCCTTCCTTCCTTCCTTCCTTCCTTCCTTCCTTCCTTCCTTCCTCCTCCCCCCCCTTTCCTTCTTCCTTCCTTCCTTCCCTTCCTTTCCCTTTCCCTTCCTCCTTCCTTCCCTTTCCTTTCCTTTCCCTTTCCTTTTCCTTCAGAAAAAGTGGGTTTTTAAAATTTCAGAGTTTTAGGGCACTACATAAAACTAAAGAAGGAAACTCCAGCACACTGTTAAACTTGCAAAATTTTAATATGCAAGATTTCAATCAGAGACTTTCATCGGGGAAAACCAAGGATAGCATATAAAACACCAAACAGCAGATAAACAGAAAAACAGTGCTAGTTTGTTTCTTCTTGAAGATTAAGGAAGTATAGCAATTCCTTTGATATTTTTAGTTTAGTTTAGAAAAGCAAACAGCAATAGCAGAAATGCTTTGATTTTCCACTTTCGAAGTACAGTAAAATCACTGTGTTTTGAAGGTAAAACTGGAAAATGGTAATAACAAGGAAGCATTACTTCTTCTTTTATATAGAGAACAGACTTTCATTTTACTGCAACTAAAAAACATGTGAATAAAATATTTAAAAAGTGAGGAGGCCCAGTACAAACAGACAGGGGAATGGAGCAGCAATTTTGTAAATTGTTTACATCTGAATTTAAATGTATGCTATCACACATAAAGCCTTAGTTTTTCAATATGTCATACTTAGAATACTTTTACATGGATAAGAAAAATGCTGGTTTTAAATTAGCAAATGCCTCTTTTTTTAAATAAAGTATTTAAACGATTTGATTCTGCGGGTGGAGACATATCTGACTCATAAATATCTGGGTCAAATATTCACTTTTGAAAAGTGGGTTTCCAAAACCATTGGGTCTTTTTTGAGTCATTTGTGGATCAACAAACCCCTTTAACCTTTTCATTTCTGCATCATTTTATGCCATTAAGGGGAAACCCCTGAGAACATTCTGGGCTGAGCAGAGGGCTGAGCAGAGAACGAAGGGCACCGGTTGGTGAATGCCAAGGACTGACCTGACATGAACTGCAGGCACAGACTCTTCTCTTTTCTGCCTTCACTGGGCTGATTTAATTTCATTTCACTGTCAACCTGAATTGCCCTCTCAGGCAGCTTTCTGTACAACATAAAAGAGGGAAGGAGGAAACTCCAGCTAATTAAAAAAGGTGTAGAACCCGCATGCTTTTATCTTGGTTTCCATTTTATTTGAGAGGAAAACGTAATACTCGCAAAGGTTTTTCCGGACATTAATGTAAAAAAGTTAGCTTTAAATTGGATTTGTTCTTCTCACACCATAATTCTAAACCTCAAATGCGAATCATTCAATTATTAAGTGGCTATCTTCCTTCTCATACAAGATTTCAACAAGCAACTGATTTAAAATGACGACTCATTTACGCTGCACCGTTTGTTCTTCAAAGCAGTCGACGCCTTAAGCAGTTCATTGTGATTAAAGCTTGTGTATGTATAAAGCACAAGATTATTAACATCTAATAGGTCTCATGAACAAACCAGAAGAGGCTGAATTTGAAATTTAAAAGACTATTAAATATGTTCCCCGGGTTTTCCAAAATAAAGTGCCAGGTAAGTTTTTTGCATGAAACCTGCTGCAAAAGGCAGTGCGAGGCTATCCTTTCCCTCAATGAAAAAAAGTCCTTTTGTTTTTTTTCCCAGCTATTGGAAGGTTTTCGCTGTGAATTATCAGCCACAGTCATCAGATGTGTGCTGTAAAGCTCCTTGCAGAACAACTCAATGCTCACCTTGAGAATATTTAGATGCAGGTGTATGTTTAAGCACCAAGGAGCTACCAGACATTCATGCAATGCTCTCATGGGAATTTATTTGAACTC
This sequence comes from Crenichthys baileyi, assembly GCA_036173005.1. Taxonomy (NCBI): domain Eukaryota; kingdom Metazoa; phylum Chordata; class Actinopteri; order Cyprinodontiformes; family Goodeidae; genus Crenichthys; species Crenichthys baileyi. The sequence goes on along the minus strand of JAHHUM010001191.1, from coordinate 259,994 downwards.
ATTCAGCGTTTCATATGAGCAGAATTTATATTTGGAAAATATGTAAGGTCATGCAGGTTGTGGAGTAAAATGCTGAGCTGAAAGCTTTCAAAATTATTTTATCAACTCTCGTAAATTGCTGTGAAACAGTATTCACTTCCCGACAGCTTCCTTCTGTCTTTGCTTTATTTTTCACACCTATATGTTTTTAGATCTTTGCAGATTAAATACAAAACGCATCTTTTTAATGATAATGATTACATTTATTAAGGGAAAAGTCACTAAACCAACCTACAAAGCCCTACCCTACAACCCCTACAAAAAAGCACTTGCCTCTTAAACTTAATAACTGGTTGTGCCACCCATGCCAGCAATAGTTGTCATCAAGTATTTGCGAAAACTGTCAATGTGTCCTTTACATCGTTTCTCGCCCACTCTTCTTTACAGAATTGCCTGTTTAACCTCACAGCATCTCAATTGCATTTAACTTTGGACTTTGATTAGGCCACTCCAAAACCTTTTTTTTCAGCTATTTAAAGGTGGACGTGCTGCTGTTCTTAGGATCACTTTCAGGGTTTATAAACTAAGTGCGCTTGAGCTTAAGGTCAAGAACTGATATGTTCTTTCTGATCAGCTGCATATTTTTTTACCTTGGAACTCTCCTATGGATGCTGTTTTTGTTCCATGTACTTTTTGGAGTTGAATCATGTACCCTAGTCTTAACTGAGACTATGTGAGAACCATTAATGTTAGAGTAATATTAGTAGGCCAGCCACTCACCACTGTTTCATGTTTTCCTCACTTGTAGATAATAGCTCTCACTGTGGTTTGCAGGCTTTCTAACCCTTTCCAGACTGATACATGAGAATTGCTTTGTTTGCCATCTGTTCTTAAATGTCTTTAAATTGTTGTTGCTCTTTGAAATCTACAGTATTTACCTACTTCATGTTGTCAGGTTCTATTGAAAATATTTCTTGATTCTTCTTTGTCTGACTGTAATTAGACCTGAGGTAGCTTGTGAGACTGAATCCCTATTTTCAAAACATGTGGTTAAGAACCGCATTACATGAAAAAGATTAGAAGATGAAGAGAAAGAAGTACATTTTTTTCAAAACATGAAGAAATAAGTGTCAGAAATTTGTGGCTGGAAAGATCTTTTTCAAAATTTTACTAATTAGTACAAAGAAATTAAAAGATAACTTTTTTCTTTGCCAATTAGCTACCTTATTAGTTAGTTCAGAACGCTGTCAAAACTTTATTTTTTCTGGGTGCTTGGACAGAATTATAACAGTAACTCTCAAAAGCAGAGTTCTCTGGGCGAACCATCACTCTGAGATATTCTGTTCATTTGCAGTCTCAGTAGATCTCAACTCGGCTTGAAAATTGGTCTGTCATCGAAGCACAGAGCCCAGCAGTCTCCTCTCTGTCATCCAGTCACATTTTATTTCTGGCTGTGGTATGTGTTTCCTTACCTCATTTCAATAGTCAAATAAAAAAAAGCTACCCAGTGAACTTCCAATATTTTAAAATATAGTCGAGTACTGCCCCCTCGGGCACACGGGAAATTGAGATTCTGAACACAGTAAGGTTTGCTTTTAAACGATGTGTAAGCTTACTGTTTATAACAAAAGGAGGTGCTGTCTTGAGTCTTTCATTTTAGTGCAAACCATCCTCATCAACCTTTGGCTACTTTCAATTTTGTTACTAATTAACCAAAGTTCCTTTTTCCAAATGCAGGCTGTCTTTATAAGGTGCACATTGAAAGAGACACGGTCAGTTTCATGGTTATATCATGGTTATAAGCTAATTTTGATTAAATAATGTGAAGTATGTTTTACTTTAATGGAACCTTGCAGTTCATAGAGCTGCTGACTTGAAACATTGTTAGCTTTCATCAACTGAGCATATAGACTTAGTGAAGAGATATTCTGGTCTACTGAATTTACCTTGCAAACGTATATGGACCTGTTGAAATTTTTCACATTTTATCACATTAAAACCACAAACCTTAATGAAATTAAATACAGTTTGATGTGATAGAGCATGACACAGTTCTGCTTAGCTGTGAAGTGAAAGGAAAATGATACATGTTTTTGAAAAAATCTTTACAAGTGAAAATGTATTTGGCCCCCTTTACTCAGAGACCCATAACTAATCCTGACAATAGAATAGAGTAGGGACTTTATCAGACCTGCCCAGGATGTCTCTTGCCTCTTGCCCAATGATGAGGTACAGGCACCAGCCCCCTGTGAAGACGATGAATGGACGGATGGATGGATTGATACCTCATTAATCCCATGGACACAATTGTTGTTTTAAAGCAATGTGTAAGATGTTATTAATGATATGTATTGAATACAGTGGCCTTAAGAACCAACCTAATTCACTTAATCCATCATAATGTAATTTAATCTCAGTATCATTACACATTTTCTGTTAGAGCCTCAGGAGTCATGCAAAACAAATTACTATATGTTGTGGAAAACTAACAATGCATGTGATTCTAAACCCATCATCCCCTCTGTGAAACATGGTGGTAGCAGCATAATGCTGTGGGGATTCCTTTCTTCAGCAAGGAAAGGGCGGCTGGTCAGAGTTAATGGGAAGATGGTCGAAGCTAAATACAGGATAATCCTGAAATTAATCCCGTTAGACTCGGTAAAACACTAGAGATTGGTGCGGAGGTTCACCGTCCACCAGCACAATGACCCTAAACATACAGCCAGGGCTAAAATGGAAGGATTTAGATCACAGCATATTTATGAGTTCAAATTATCCAGTCAAAGTCTAGATATAAATCCAATTCAGAAGGACACTGAGCTATTTTGCAAACAAGAATGGGGATTTATGTCTTTCTAGAAGTACAAAGCCAGTAGAGACACTCCCTAAAAGAATTGCTGCTGTAACTACAGTGAAAGAAAAATCATTTAAAGCCTTGTTTTTTTTCTACTTCCACTTCACGATTATACTATTTTATGTTGATTTATTCAATAAAATGTAAATGAAATACATTAAAGTTTGTGGGTGTAAGAAAAAAAAAAGATGGCTGTAATAACTTTTTGACAAGATGTAAAAAAGTTGAGATGTCAAATCGTTCAAGTGGAATTAATACTTAACACTATAAAACATTTAAATCCATTTCCCTTTCTTTCAGTTCTTTCAGTTCTTTCTTTAACATGTTAATTATGATCTTATAATGCTAACATTGTGGACCCTTTCTCCTCTTCTTGTGTTTTGCAGGCCAGTTGGCGGTGGGGACCTGCGAGATAGTGATGCTTAACAGAGACAGCAGTGTTCCTAGACGGACAATCGCCAGGCAGACTGCCCGCTGCGCCTGCCGGAGAGGCCAGATTGCCGGAACCACCAGGGCGAGGCCCGCTTGTGTAGATGGTGAGTACCTAACTTTGGGACATTAATGGGACATAATTATGGGACATGCTCCATGATTTTAGTTTCTGTGAAAACCAAGGGAATGAGAAATAAGCTGTCTTGTGAGGATAAGAAAGTATTTTTTTCTTCTGGTCATCATAGTTAGCTCTTACCTCTTTTACCAAGACATTCAATAAAACAACAATAAAGTGTGAAAAGAGAGAGGAAAGATCTATTGTCGGTCTCTGGAAAATTAAAAGTATTAGGTCTTATTTAACGTGACCTTCCACTATTAAATACAAGACATATCTGGCAGTAAGGTATTCCATCCATTGTTTAACAGCATTTCACATGTCTCAGGAGATTTTAGAAAGAAATTTGCTGAAATATCTTATTTTCAGATGTCCTTTATTGTTTATTGTAGCTGGGGGATATAGTATGGATATGAAGGGAAAAGTTATGTAAAATATGCCCACAGATTCATTAAAATATATCTTATATTTATCTTTATCCTCCATTTTAATTGTTGTTTCATTGCTTTGTTTGTACAATGTTTTTGGGTTTTTAAAAAGGCACTTTGATAATGATTGAAAAAATAAATAACAATAATAATAGGGCTGCATGGTGGAGCAGTTGGTAGCACTGTTGGCTTGCAGCAAGAAGGTCCTGGGTTCGACTCTCGGCCGGGGGTCTTTCTGCATGGAGTTTGCATGTTCTTCCTGTGCATGCATGGGTTCTCTCCGGGTACTCCAACTTCCTCCCACAGTCCAAAAACATGACTGTTAGGTTAATTGGTCTCTCTACATTGCTCTTAGGTGTGATTGAGTGTGTGACTGGTTGTTTGTCCTGTGTGTGTCTGTATTGCCCTGTGATGGACTGGCGACCTGTCCAGGGTGTACCCGCCTCCTGCCCATAGATAATAATAATTATTATTATCTTTTGACAGCAAAGTTTAAAGTTTTCATTGTTTTTAGTTAGCACAGTAACATAAAGCAATTTAGCCGCAAGCAAAAGCTTAACTTATATGATTTTGTTTCAGAAGTACCATTTTTTTTCACACTTAACTCTTGACAATAGAAGAAAATGTCCTTTCTAGTCTGCTTATAAATCTGTCTCTAAGTAGTTTAGCTGGTACAAAATAACAGCGTTGATCTTGCTTCGTTAGTGTGCTTATTCTTTCTAAAGTAGCAACTGTTCAACTGTTTTTGGTAAAAGGTCTGCACTTGTATAGCACTTTAAGTCCCCAGAGACTCCAAAGAGCTTTACACTACACTCAGTCATCCACCCATTCATACACACATTCACACACTGACAGTGGTGAGCTACAATGTAGCCACAGCTGCCCTGGGGCAGACTGACGGAAGAGAGGCAGGAAAGGTGGCCAAAGTGTCTTTCTTAAAGACGCAACGTCTGAGACGGACAGAGCGGGGGTTCAAACCGGCAACCCACCGGTTACAAGACAAACTCCTACCACCTGAACCACAGTCATTATTATTTAAGAATGTACATTCCTGTGTGAATCTAGACATGCATGGATGATAACAGCAGAATGATAGACCTCCTGTACGTAGTCGGTTGTTAACAAATGAGCTGAATATGTAAAATTAAAACAGTATATATGGTCAGTAATTTTGGGGTCAATCGACAATAGCACAAAGCAGGATTGGGTACCAAGCAGTATTTAAATTTTGCTAAATGCGTTTATTAGCTTTGCAGTTTTAATCATCATACTCAATGATGAGAATCTGTTTTGATTTCCCAATTGGTGTTTTGGTGTTTATTACATGTGCATTACAAGCATTACTTTCACTAAACTCTTAAAGTTGGGACTTAGGGACCTTTTTGCCTTCTCTGTATATGGTAGGTTGAAGTAAAACAGCCTCTGTTACGCCTCCAGGCCACCAAGTGAGGGTCTCGGGAATACAGACACACTAGGGATTTTAGGCAAAATCACTCTTAATACAGATTGAATCGTTTACTCTGAAGTGCGCCAAAACAGAACAAATCATCAGACTCCAGCAAAGGGTAGTTTTTTCATTGGCAGTGATGTTTAAAAACAGAACAAACTTGAGGAGGTGTCACACAACACAAGTATGTTTTATCATTTAGAATGGGAGAGGTCTTATACTGATTTCCTGCATAACATTCTATTTCGAGGCCATTTGTCCCAGTCTGCATCTCTTCTGGTTCCACGATGCTGGCTTGATTTCTGAAAGTTTACGTGTGCAGGATATCTCTGACCTGATTTGGTCACTTATGAATGTCGCAGGCAGAGATCGGCATGTCTCATGCTCATGAAGAAATTGTCTACTGGTAATTTAACTTCAAAACTAAAAAGATTTAAATAGTACAGGGCTGTGAGAGGTATGTGCCCCCGTACAGATTTCTTCAGTTTATTAATCACACTTAAATGTTTCAGATAACTTACAAATACAAATACAAATTACAGTTCAATACTGATTTCTTTTAAGAGGAAAATGCTATCCAAACAAACCTGGGCTTAGTTAAAGATAAATTACCTTCTTTTTAAATCATGAATTAAATATGATGAATGATATCCTAAATAAAATGAATCTGACAACATGAAGTAGGCTGAAAGAAGCAACACCATAAATAAAAACAGGGGGATCCCAATGCTCTGTCATGATTACTGCTCTTTGTTGCATTCATTTGGTGTGGAGTGGTTACTGTAAATAATATTTTGATCTACTTATTTTCTGTCATGGCACCCAACAAAATGCAATAAAAACCTGTCAGCAGGCCGTTTTCTGGTGTTAGCCTTTCACTAATGCAATGACAGTATCAATTTGGCTGCACTGAACTGCCACATCTAGACAGGGACAATGTTGCATTAATACCTGTAGTATTACACCCCTACAGTAGTAATTCTGGTCTTTTTTAAGGAAAGAACTTGAAAAATGCTGAAAATGCTTTCTATTATTTTGGGATACTTCCTTTCAAGTCCACAGGAGCAGATCTGCTATATTAATGTTCGTAAAAAGATTGCCAAAAATAAAATAACAAGCCATAAATTTTTGAAATACAGATACGATACACGAATTAAACTGAGGGATTATTAACTTCACAGATTTATTTTTTTATGGGACTGACATAACAAGAACAACATGAAAGATTGCACTAGAAAAACCACAGCACAGGTGTAACCATTAGTATTACGGATGTCTCTGTTCTATTATAGCTCCCATTGTAGTGAAATGTCATCCACAATAGTTATGCCTTAGATCTGGAACACATGAACTGGTATACAGCTGCTATTCAGATTAATTACACATTTTCCTAAAGCACTATAGTAACTGTTTAAGAAGCACCAAACATAAATAAAAAGAAACATATATTATCGATTTTCTGTCAGCCAGAGGTTATACAACACAACACAAAACTATTTAACTTCAGTGAATAATAAAGTAACTTTTCTGCACCTTTGCATCAGTTGTTAGGATCAGTAAATCATGATAGGTCATGAAACAAGTGGTCAAAGGAAGAAGCAGTGGGGAACTGGCGATAGGGTCATGGGTGGTCAAGACTCACTGATGCTCTTCTAAAGGGAAGCCTCTCCCATGTGATTTAATCCAACAGGTACGCTAATTTAGCTCAAACTGTTAAATACGTTCATGCTGATTCTGATAGAACAGTTTGTTGCATATGGGTCTGGATAGCCATAGACCAGTCAGGGTGCCTATGTTGACCCCTGCCCACTACCTTTCTTTTACTTCATGTGAATGGCTAATCACTACGCCTGGGGGAACACATTGCACCAGAAGTCTAGTTTGTAGAGGAAGTGTGATGGTTTGGGCAATGTTTTTCTGGGAAACCATGGATTCTACAATCCATGTAGATGTTACTTTGACATGTACCACCTACCTAACAACTGTCGTGGGCCAAGCACATGGCCTCTTTGCAGCCAAATAACCCACCCTGCTACAGAAACATTCTGCAACGGGTTGGGAAGCACAACAACAAGTTTGAAGTGTTGACTTGACTTCCAAATTCCCTCGATCTAATTCATTTTTAGTATCTGTGGGATGTGCTGAACAACCAAATCCGATCCATGGACTTAAATTACATTCTGCTAACATTATGGTTCCAGATACCACAGTAGATCTTCAAGGGCCTAGATTCCATTCCTCAACAGGTCAGCCTATTTTTGGCACCGAGAAGGGGGCTTAAAACACTATTTGGCAGATGGTCATAATGTTGTGCCTGATTACTGTGTCTCAAACTGAGCACCCTTGTTTAGAGAAGTGTTACCAGCTTAGGATGTAAACTCAGACAGAGGCGAAGCCGAGCCCAACCTTCAAGAAAGCAATTTGTCTGGGCTTCCTTTTTAGTCCATTAAAAGAAACTGCAAGTGTAATTTGGTTGTTTAACCAGCCAATATATTATCTATTCGTGTGTTTCCCCTCTTTTCATTTTATAGACCTTTTTAGAGTTTAGTGTGTGATTGGTTGTCTGCTTTTATGTCCTGTCCTGTTGGGTGCCTCCGTCAATGTCTTCAGAGTCTGTCAGGTTAAATTCTTCTCTTCATTTCTTGTGTCTTTAATGTATTCCGCTTTAATCAATATGACCTGTAACAGAGAATATTCAGTGTTCCTCTACCTTGGAGATAAAATTTTATACTTTAGGCCTCTCAAATTAGGTTATCGTTGATAAGAAAGATGAAAGGATTGAAGCCCAGGCTTGTCTTAATCTAATGGTATCACTGTCATAGACGTCACAGTGTGCCATCATGCGATGGTTCATGATCGCCTTAAGCAATTGGCCTTGACACATGACCATCATCTCACAGCCTAGTTAGCCTCTTTCACTACAATGCCTTTAGCATCCCTTTCTCTGCAGACAGCTCTCTGCACCTTACACATACTGATTAATTTACAGAGAACTATGAATACAAAAAATTCAATTTACTGCTCATTTTAGTGTCACAATCTTATACCAAGCTTATATTTCATGGTTTATCAGTCTATCTGCTCGGGTAGAGCCTTCAGTCGGCTACTTTACAGACATGTCGTAGTTTGCAAACTTTAGTTTTAAATCAGTGTTACTTTGATGAGATTGATGGGTGGTGCTCCTGTAGCTTCTGTGCCATGACTGTCCCTGGAAAGACCTCAGATTTTCCTGGTGGCAATGGTGCGTTCAGGGTGATGTGAAGCGTTATTTTTCCTCCACTCATACTGTAGCATTTTGCACAGGGTTCAAAGGCTCATATTCTGGTCTCATCTGACCAGAACACCTTCTTCAATGTTTGCTGTACGTCTTTCATGTCTTGTGGCAAATTTTAAAATGTACCATAAATTCTTGGCTTGCTACACCCTGGGATAAAGGACTTTTTCAAAAACAGGAAACAACAAGGGGTGGCAATATTCAGAAAGTTTATTTGAATAAACCAAAAGAAATATGTTTCACTAATTTGTCAGTGGTTCATGGATGTGTGGAGGTGTAAATGAAGCTAAAACCCATCAGAAACCAGAAACAATGGGCCAGAGGCAGCCAAGATGACCTTCATGCTCATCATAGGAGCAACCTGATGAACAGCAGACAGAAGCAGCTCTTAAAGGGCTGGGAACACAACGGGCCCACGTGTGTCCCATGCCTAATTCCTAGCATCCAGTATGGCCTCAAAAACTTTAACTTCCACCTTAACATGATTTGCTGCTTTGTGTCTGTCACATAAAATCACAATTAAATATATTTTGGTTTGTGGTTTTAAAATGACATTAGGTAAATAAGTTGAAAGGGTTGTGAATACTTTTCCGACTATAGTGAATAAGCTGAAAACAAAGATTTGAATTCAGTCTATATTATAATGGATGGAAACTCAGAACTGCCAGTTTGTGGGTTTCCTTTCTAACCTTTAAGTCAGAGGATATTTAGTTTCTCTCAATCATATTCTGAATGGCTCATGGCATCAATCAGCTTAGCAATATTTGCTGACATCTAAACATATTTATTCACTAAGAATACTCCACTTTGTTTTTTATATAACAGGAACTCACCTTCTTCTGGATCAATTTAATATGCTGTAATCCTTTAACAGCATCCGGAGGGGATCACTGTATGTTTGTGATCTTTAGATAAAAACGTGACCCTTTATGAAAACAGAGCCTTCAGTTTTTGAATGTAGTGAGCAAAAAAACCCACAAACCTTTCCTAACACTGTATGTCGACAGCAATGTCCAATTGTAGCAACATGTATATAAAGAGAAAACCTGCTTAGTATAAGAATGAGTTAAACGTCTTCCATTTTTCATTACCGTATAACTCATACAATGTGATAGGTAATTCATAAAAATTGTACATAGGATTGTTTTTGCTTGTTTGAGAACACAGTGATCCAAATGGGACTTAGGACTGCAATTTATTATTGCAATTTAAATGTGAAAGAACAAACATTAACATATCTGTTTAAACTTCGAAAACATACCTGATAGAATAATTCATTTTTGATCTAAAGGTCTGGCAAATGCAATCTGAGCTGAAAGTTCATTTTCTGGAAAAATGTTCAAACAAAATTCATCAACCCTAACATTCCAGTAGAAAAAAATCTGCCCATATGCTCATCAAGGTACTTCTAGGACTTGAGTGATTGGAGGGTCTTTTGTAATCAGTATAATTATGTTCAAAAGCATAATTGAATCTAAATATGTTTCTGTGAGGGCCAAATAACATTTTGTTGTGTCTAAGAATAAAAAACAAAACGCGGACAATCATTCACATTAGTTTGGTCTCCACTTCCTCAAAATTCCTTTAATTTTGCTGTATATTGACTCTGATATTGAAATGCCTGCAGGTCAGGATAGAAAATTGCACATACACATTGCTAAAGTAGCTCAGAGCTTTTGGGCTCTGTGGGAGGTTAGAATATAGAGAACATTTAAACCAACCACTTTTCATAAAAAATAAAAGTAACGTACAACTAAAATGAACAACTAAAAGCTTGTCTTTCAAAGAAATAGAAGCATATAAGACCAACTTGCAAAAAACACGTCACTGCAGTCGTCACAGAACAGTAAGGCAAGTGAACACACTTAAGGACTTCTAATATAGAGGGCATTAGAACTTGAAAGTGTTGCAGTATTTGACCAAATTGTATCACATCATTCGCAGTCTCCAAAGTTTAGCAACCGGGTTTCGAATTAGTAAAATCAGTCAGACAGAGGTATATTTGTCTAGCTACTGTCAAAAAATACTGGAAAATAAAGGCCACTAGTGCTGCAAAAACAAATCTTTTTTCAATGTTTTTCTTTACACTTTTGCTGCCTTTCAATCACTGTGACGGTTTGTTGTGTAGTATGTGTTTAAACAAAGTGTCAGACAGTAGTCAGGTGACCACGGAGATTGACTTTAACAGGAAGATCCACCCACCTGTTCTAAGCTCAGACATGGTCAGCCTTCCTTTACCGATGTGCTCCCTCTCTTTTCTCTATGCCATCCCGGCAACTTCTCTGGTCCGTGTCGAACACCATTCCTTTCCGAATCTGCTGTTAGCTCTCCGGGTTTTACTGGAGCAAACTGGATGCTGCCAGCACACAACACTGTGGAATCTATCTAAGTAATCAATGAGGCTCACCCCGCACTTACAGAAAGTAGGTAAGTGTTGAACAAAAAAGAAGAGTTGGGCCTAAAACACTATTTTTATAATATGAATAGTATATATATAAATACCACATCCATTGTAATCCATCATCAGCATGTTATAATCTGCAGATTTTGCTGATAAACATATTCATCAGATTAGACGACACAGTAGGATGATTTAAAGTCCACGGTCTGTGTTCAGTCAATGTTTTATACAACATCTCACTTGTTATGCAATTCTGTATTACTCCGTACAGTTCACAGTGGTTACTGGTTTATGACTACCTCTCAAGGTAGATCAGGGGCATAATACTGGTTGGTTGACTTCAACACCTCATTCTGTCGGGATGTTTCAGTTGATCGCAAGGTAAAATAAACATATGTAGATCAACAAACGAAAGACTGATTTGAGAGGGACTAAAGAAACTCTGCACAGTTTTTATTTGAGACATCTACACAGAAAGATTAGTAAAATAGTGACGTTTAAACTGTTCTGCTTGCTAATTCTACTCCAGAGGACTGGATTAAGAAAAAACTTTAAAAAATACCTTTAAAAGAGCTGTTAATCAAGATACATTTTAAAGGCTACAGGAAAGATTGGCTCATAGGAAGCTAAATATGGTTTAAAGAAGTTAGGGATGATTAAAACTGGTTCTAAGGTATTGTACCTCATTTTGATTTTTTTTTTGTGTGTGTGTATTTTGGTCATCTCCTTATTAGCATGTTCTTAACAGTTAATTTCTCTGTGTTTATTATTTTTAGTATGTGTCTGCATAGTTTATTTCTTTGTGCTTTACTGCCTAGTTTGTTCTTGAGTTCCTTGTACTTTTAGAATTATTGCTGTTGGATTCTCCTCTGGGTGTCTTTGTATCTGTGTTCAGCTCATCTGTGTCAATTAGTTTCTGCCCCTCAGCTTCCCTCCTTGCCTTCTGTCTTAGCTGCTCCACATCGTCCTCTGATTAACACCAGCATCCAATGTCATTTTCCACACCTCCCTCAGTATATAAGCTCTCTGGCACTTATTGTTCTCCCCTGGATCCTCCTGTTACATTCCCCGTTGCGATGGTTTTTATCTCTAGTTACTCTCCCTATTGTTTACCTGTGACTCTGTCCGTGCTTCTGGTTCCATTCTCCTGGTGTCTCTTGTAAGTTTTCCCTTTGCCGTTCAATCCTACTATATTCATCCTATGTTCCTGTCTGCACCTGGGTCCTACTCCACAACCACACTTAATGGCATTCTCTGAATAAGAGATGTTGTACTTGCCACCCATTCTTTAAGGATCAGTGGTTTTTGCTGTTGATGTCGGATTTTCCTATAAGTTCAGTACCAGCAAAGAACATTTGTGAATTTTTTAGCAGAAAACATTTCCATCCAGTACACAGAGTAAATACGGTGTTTGTTGATTGGTTTGAGCATGTGGAATTTTTTTTTTACAGTGAGTTTAGATTTTACAATCTAAAACTTTTACTACAACAACCTAAAACCGGTGGTTTAAGGGCCATAGCTGGACAGTTATTTTAGCTTTTTGCCATCATACTTTTGTTGTCACTTACATAACTGCATACCCAAAAGCCTACCTAAGCCTCAAAATAAATAAACTATATTTAAGTGGTCTTCCCTGGTTGACTGGTCCAGATGGCAGCTGTATCGCTCCACCAGTATGACATGTTTTCCCTGTAATTCCTAGCTTGTTTTTATTCTCAGAACAATTCCATGAGCTGCACCAAGCCTAGAGTGTTTTACTGCAAAGTGAATTCTTTTGTTAGTCTTTTCCTTGCCAGGTCATATTTCAAGCTTTTTGGCCCTCTTTTTGTGCTGCTACATGTCATTTTTGTACAGGTTGAGTCTGCACTCTGTGCACAGGAGGATTAGATGCTTTTTTGCTGCTTGTCCCTGAACTCTCGCTCTAATCTGCAGCCTGACTCTCTCCCGTTGTCTGTTTTTGCTCGACCCGTTGTTGCCATGCCACCACATAACACTGCAATCGTATGGAGCTTGATGGCTTTCTAGATAAGGGGGCGCAGGCTGCAGGGAGACCTTAAATGCTAGTTAGAAGCTTCTGCTTTAATGCTCAGTGAAATTACCTAGCAATAAATAGAGCAATGAGTGAAAGGCTTGCAATGACGCAGAAGTGAAAGAAGGGCAATTTCTCACTCGCACTGTTCTTTTAAACAAAGTCCTTTTAGACATTTGATTTCAAACTTGTTTTTGAAAATAGATCTTACAGTCAGAAGACAGAATAATGAAGACCAAGGACACAGCAGACTGCTCAGGTAAAACATTGTACAGAGAATTATTGTAGGGTTAGGTTACAAACAATACCCCAGGCTTCAAACTTCTCAAAAGGAACTGCCCGAAAACAGAAAAGTCCCATTTGTAGTTTGCCACAGGGAACACAATACTGTGTGTGGCAAACAACTAACATCACTTATCACCCTGAACACACCAATCCAATTTGGTGGTGGTATCATCATGCTTTGGGGATTCTTTTTCTTAGCAGCAACATGGAAGTTGGTTACAATTCATGGGAAGATGAAACGTTCTAATTATTGGATAATTTTGTATTTAGAGTGTTTTAGATTAAAGCATATTCATGTGCTAGAATCCCTAAAAATTAAGGTTCACAAATCATCTCCATTCATTGTGGCATAGCTTTACCTACTTTGCAAAACAAGTGGGCTAAATTTTCAGTCTGTAGATGTACAAAGCTGGAAACACCATACCTGAAAAAACTGACAGTGAAAGTTTTGATTTAGGGAGGCTGAATGCAAGTGTATGCACAGTTTTGAGACTCTTGTTTGTGAAAAATGTTAAAAACCATGTATCATTTTCCTTCCACTTTAAAATGATGCACTGAATTCTGCTGGTCTGTGATCTAAAAGGCCAGATAAATTAGATTAAAGTAAGATTAAAGTAGTAATGATAATGACAAAATATGAAAACATTTAAAGAGACATGAATGGTTTTGCAAGGCCGAATATTGAACTTTTTCAACCATTCGATAGAAAAACAAAAGATCCCCTTTCGTATTAAAAACTCATTCTGCAACAGTTGCTGAAAAACAATTAAAGTATGCTAAAGATAAACATCGGGTCAGCTGTTATTTCATTTTATGACAATTTGCAGTAAACTAACTGTTGTATGTTGACCCTCAGCATAGCTGAGAAACAGAAATATTCATTACCAGCCCATGATTGATTAATCAAAAGCAAAATAATAAATATTACTGATAAAACATTTCTGACCTTTTGACACTCATCTGGGTTTATTTGTAGCAAGGTTGAGGTGCCTCTAACAAGGCACCTGCAATAAAAAAAAACCTTTTCAACCGATAAATAATACATTTTGATCATTATAATTACAGAATTACGACATTAAAATGTCTGGCACTCTCGGAATCACACCCATAGAGACAAGTTTACACCAGCCACTTTATTAGGTACATCAAGCTAGTCCTTGGTTGGACCACTTATTTCCTTTAGAGCTTCCCTGATTATTCATGGTAGGGATTCAACAAGGTGCATTTTGACAGAATGGCTTGACACAATTGCGGCAGATTTGTTGACTCCACATCTACAATGAGAATCTCCCAAATACATCCAAAATAGGCTCTTTTTGACTGAGGTCTGGTGACTGTGAGGTGTAGTACAGTGACAGATGTACAGTACAGATGATTAGAGCTGTTGACATGATGTATTATCTTGTTGGGGAGCCATACCAAAATGGTACACTACAGTCTTATAGTGATGGACATGATCAGCAACAACACTCAGGTAGGATGTTGTATTTAAATGATACTCAGTTGGCACTAAAGGATTCACTATCACTAGCCTGACCCATTTATAGAAGGCATGACCAGATGACCTTGACATCTGAAGGTCACGGCTGAAATCAAGGTTCATCAGCAGCGCTTTTCCATCTGTTATTATCATATCTTTGTGTGTCTGTGTAAAATGGAAACCTCGGATTTGTGTTTTTAGCTGACTGGAGCAGCACTCGATGTGGTCTTCTGACGCTGTTCATTGTCACGTAAATCTCTTTTCTTTTACATTCTGATGCTTGGTTTGAATTTCAGCAAGTCCTCGCAATGTCTAGATGCCTGAATGCTGCCATGTGAGTCAACGTGAATCAGTTGAACAGATATTCCTAATAAAGTGGCTGGTGAGTGTACATAATTTGTATATAACTATAACTTGAAGTCGTACTTTTAAGAGACTGCAAAATACTTCACTGTCCTCCAAATAAGTACAGTTTTTAATTAATATAAAAAAAACTATAACAAATTTGCTGGAAACACACAAATTGTCCAAGCCCCTTTAAAAATCAAGCCAAAATAATAAATGAGAAAATAACCACTTCCCTGAAAATAGCGATTTTCTGACAATAGATTGATGACATATGATAGATTTACTGAAGACAGATTGTACATCTCCACTGATGTATACGCTGATGGATACTTTACATTTTTTTTACTATCATTACTGGAAATGAAAGATCATCAGGTCTCCGAAAGCAGGCTGCAAGACAGAGGGATGGAAATCTGACTGCTACAAATTGATCCATGATTGAGGCTTAATAACCATTAGTCAGAGAGATTTTGCAAAGCTGTTAATGTTTCTCAAGCCCGGCTAAGTTAGTTAGCTTATCATCATGCATGCTTGTTATATCAGAAGACGCTGTTGTTCAGACCCAGTTATCAAATCTCCAGGAAATTATATTATTTGTGATTTCATTGATTCTTCTCTTAGATGCATGGAGTCATATCAGAGAGTATTGTTCCTTTTTTGTGACATTTCTAAATACAAATGATCTGCCAGTGGCTTTAGCAGAAAATCTAGTGCTACTGTTGTTGTGCAGTGGCAGAATTTCATTAGATTAACAGTGTGTCTGGTTTAGAATCCACTGTTGTGCCTCCTGCCCCACTCTGAGCCTCGTCTGGCATTGCCATGTAAAGCTGGACAGAGCTTGGCTCTCACGCACGGGGGTGCAGATGGTCTTCTGTGTGATGTAGTTGGAGGTCCAGAGATGTACCCCAGCAGGGACCCTGGCAGCTGATAAGCTTGGCTCAACAGTTGCCGTCCCTGGAAGGGGGTCAGACATCTACAGCAACAGAACGGGCCCCCCAGGTGTCAACCAGATAGATTCTGTGTCTCATCCAGGCACCTGAGCCAGCTGTTTGGCCCCTGCTGCTGCACCAGGCCACCAATGCCACACAGGAAATCAGTACACAGGAGACGCAAAAACGGTCGTCAGCTATAACGCAAAGCTGATTCTTGATGTGACATCAAGAAAGCCTAAGCATCAGTATAATCTTGAAAATGAAAGTAATGCTTTTTTTTTTTTCTTGTTACAGCCACAAATTTCCAGTTGTTTTATTGGGATTCTATGTGACAGACCACCATAAAATAGTGCATTATTACGAAGCGGAAAGAAAGGATATATACATTTTAAAGTTTTTACAAATCCCAAAAAAGTGTTGCATGAATGTATCTATACCCCTTTACTCTGATACCCTTAAATAAGATTCTGTGCAACTAATTGTCATTGGTTGGTCATTTGTTCATCATCAGTATAAATCCAGCTGTTCTCTGAAGACTTCAAAGGTTTGTTAGGCCAACATTGTTTTTTTATATATTTTTTGCAGCACTAGATGCCTTTATTTTTCATTTTTTGACAGTAGGTAGACAGGAAAGAGGGCAAAGAGAGGGGGAGACATTGGGCATAGGTCGTGGGGTCCGGGACTTGAACCCAGGACAGCCACATCGAGGACTATAGCCTCTGCACATGGTCGTGCGCTTAACCCCTACACTACCAGCGCCGCGCCCAGGACAACACTGTTGAACAAACAGAATCACGAAGACCAAGGAACACACAGAAAGCAGAGTGAAGTTATAAAACAGTGTCCCACACTTTAAACATCTCAGCTCTATGGCAAAAGTGGTTGTATAAAAGTATTGACTCAGGAAAGGGGGGGATGTGGTGGGTGGGTTAGGCGGTAGGCTGATTACCAATGCATGCTACACTATTCAGATCTTTATTTGTAAGAAATTTAGTTTTCAGACGTCAGATTTTTATGTCTTGGAAAATGAAACGTAGAAACACATTTTTCCTCATACTTATCTCAACTTGGCAAAAGCTAAAAGCAGTTTGCACACTTTTTAATACTACATAGTAACTCAGTGGGTGGAAGCTTTTATTCACTTTACATAAGCCAGCATGTTGCAGAGACCTATTTGATGGATGAAGACAGGTTGAAGCCACATGTTTTTGTTTTTGCTGATTTTTTTACAGTTGCATTGTCATCAAATCTTCACTTAATCAAGTCCTCAATAATCATGCTTTCACTCATGGTATGAAAAACGTTTGAAGGTCCAAGCTAGTGAGAGCCTTGGTATTGTGGCAGGAGCATTTATTTTAGCCAGTCTCCAACGCTCTGATGCACTCCATGGTTAGTCAGCACTCCCACCAGCTTTGCCAGCTCAGCTTTTATTCAGTGCCCTGGAAATTGAGTTTTGCTGGCCCTGTAATGTACTCAAAACTACATCTGCAACCGACTGATAAATCTGCGCTTTGTTGCACCTGACGGATGGCTGTGAAAATGAATTTTCATCGCGGCATGTTGCTGTGTCAGGGGGAAGGTCACTTCAGATTTCCCTGCTTCTCCGCTTAGGGTGAAGCCGTAATGACCATTCTGTCTCTGAATCTAGTTGAGAACCTTTTAATATTTTTTAAGCTTGTTCGGCTTACCGAGTTGACAGGTTTCCAGATTGTTTTGTTCCACCTTTGCATCCCCTGCAAAGGTGGCTGCACTGTGAGAGCAGACAGAAAAACCACAGGTCCTCCTCTGATGTGATAATATATTTTATTTACTGAGGGAGAAAATCTTTATATTCACAGAGCAGTGCTTGTTTTAGAGTGCCTCTGTACTCGCTGGGTTACTGTTTGGTATTTCAGTCAGCTTGATAAATAAAGATGTCATACCTTTTTTGCAGTAATGCAGTGAGAGTCTGTCAGTCTAAATACCAATTTTAGTCACCTAACAAGGCCTGAAAAAGGAATACCTCTCAGAAAAATGTCACCAGGCCTCCCGTTCCACTCCTCTTTCCATTCGTTTTCACCCTCTGCTCTCCTGTGGACACTCTTCGAATTGTATGTTCTCTCTTTCAATTTGCCGACCATGTTAGCACGCTCCACAATGCGCTGCCCCTGGGGATCGTGGGTAGGCAGGAGCATCGGCCCCGGTCAGGCCCACAGAGAGCCGATAACCTTTCTGTGTTGCTTTAGCACGTTGTGTAAAGAACAATCAGTGCTTATCAGCATTGACTACAGACGGATGCTAATTCAATGTCATGCAGGCAGCCTTCAGTGGGGGAATGAGAACATCACAGGCTAGCACTCTGACAACCTGACCTCTGCTGCAGACAAATGACTAATGAGAATGGTGAAATGCTTTTTATTGCCACTCCACTCTGTAATCCTCCGCCTCTAATCTCTTCTCTGGAATTGCACAGAAAATTTTATTTCAGCTTTACCCTGCAGCTGTCATTTGCAGAATGCTAACAGTAGAAAAGTAAGGAAAGGCATTTCTTCCAACTTCATAATGATGAGAACGGATAAATTCAATATTTACCACCTAATCGTCGTGGTATCAAAACAAAACAGGGAAGGGCTAGTGAGCCACCTACACAAAACGCATCTCCTGTGTAACTACCGTATGTTTGAGTATGTTTTCAGGTGTTGGGAATAGGTCTGTATTATGCAAGAACTAAGCCTGCTTGTTAGTCAGGGTTAAAAGGAGGTACTGGATGTGGGAAGATAACTTGTATAACAGGGGCTTGGGACAAATTTGGCTCAACTGTTTCAGAAAATAATATCAATGCAGGATTTTTAGTATATATATTACCTTTTTACTAGCATCCTATTCTTGCAAATCTAGACAGTCCATCTTTCACTGCCAGAAACTTCACGATGGACCAGAATTAAAACCAGCATCCTCTGAAAAACCTTGCCAAAGTATTCATATTCATTAAACTATTTCACATATTATTACATAACAACTGCAAACTTTAATGTATTTTATTGGGATTTTAGACCAACACATGAAGCATATTTGTTAAATAGTGAAAGTGATCTTCTTTGAAATAAAAGTGGGAAATTCAGTTAATACCTTGTAGAACCATATTTTAAGTCTTAGCTCATTCTACTTTGCTAAATAGCTCTAGCTCAGTCAGACTGGATTGAGACAGTCTGTGGACAAACGTTTTTAAGTGTTGCCACAAATTCTGACCCGTATGTAGGTCTAGACTTTGACTGGGTCAGTCACTGATTGAAATTATTGCGTCTCTGGCTGTATGTTTAATTTCTGCACCCGCTTGAAGTCTTTTGAAGCCTCGCATAGATTTTTCCCCAGGACAGCCTTGTAATTAGCTCCACCTAGTTCCCTATCATCTCCCTATTAACTTCTTGCCTGTTCCTCTGAAGAAGAAAATCTGCAGAGCATAATGTATAATATAAATAAATGTATAAAGTGCTCGCAGGAGGTAGCCTGACTTCCATTAGGTACCGAGATGAGATCCTCAGACCCCTTGTGAGTCCACATGATGGTGCGGTTGGCCCTGGGTTCCTCCTAATGCAGGACAATGCTAGACCTCATGTGGCTGGAGTGTGTCAGCAGTTCCTGAAAGATGAAGACATTGAAGCTATGGACTGGCCCGCCTGTTCCCCAGACCTGAATCCGATTGAGCACATCTGGGACATCATGTCTCGCTCCATCCACCAACGTCACGTTGCACCACAGACTGTCCAGGAGTTGGCGGATGCTTTAGTCAAGGTCTGGGATGAGATCCCTCAGGAGACAATCCTCCGTCTCACCAGGAGCATGCCCAGGCGTTGTAGGGAGGTCATACAGGCACGTGGAGGCCACACACAATACTGAGCCTCATTTTGACTTGTTTTAAGGACATTACATCAAAGTTAGATCAGCCTGTATTGAGTTTTTCCACTTTAATTTTGTGTGTGACTCCAAATCCAGGCCTCCATTGGTTAATAAATTTGATTTCCATTGATGATTTTTGTGTGATTTTGTTGTCAGCACATTCAACTTTGTACAGAACAAAGTTTTCAATGAGAATATTTCATTCATTCAGATCTAGGATGTGTTATTTGAGTGTTCCCTTTATTTTTTTTGAGCAGTGTATATATATATATTATATATATATATATATATATATATATATTATATATTATATATATATATATATATATATATATATATATATATTATATATACAGTCCAGACCAAAAGTTTGGACACACCTTCTCATTCAAAAAGTTTTCTTTATTTTCATGACTATGAATATTGTAGCTTCACACTGCACTGAAGGCATCAAAACTATGAATTAACACGTGGAATTATATACTGAACAAAAAAGTGTGAAAAAACTGAAAATATGTCTTATATTCTAGGTTCTTCAAAGTAGCCACCTTTGGCTTTGATTACTGCTCCGCTCCACTCTTGGCATTCTGTTGATGAGGTAGTCACCTAAAGTGGTATATATGGATTAGCATCCTTTCGCACTTAATGGGTTTCTTTATTTTTATGACTATTGACATTGTAGGTTCTCACCACAGGCAACAAAACTGTCAATGAACACATGGAATTATTTAGTAAACAAAAAGTGTGAAGTAACTCTAAACATTTTTATATTTTAGATTCTTCAAAATAGCCACTCTTTGCTTTGATTAATAAAAATTTAGACTCTATTGATCTCACAATGGAGAAATCGACATCTGCATTTTAACTCATCGCTTTAGGGAGCAGTGGGCTGCTCAGGGACCCAACGACTGAGACAGATGGAACGGGGGTTCAAACTGGTAACCCACTGGTGACATGACGAACTTTTACAACCTGAGCCACAGTTGCCTCTACTAATTTGGTCTCTTAGCGTTCTCTCCATGAGCTTCATGAGGTGGTCACCTGAAATGGTTTTCCAAAGAGCCTTGAAAGAACTTCCCAGAGGTTCATTGAGAGACGGCCAAAGGTTATTATTTCAGTCAATATTTATGTTACTATGTATGTTATAAACTATTTAAATTGATATCACTCTGTTACCGATATTTTGAGAATGTGTTTTAGAAAAATATTAACTTGGACTAACTAGGGTCTCTCTTTTTTAGTTGCATATAACTGTCCAGAACAGAAAAACCTTGCCCATACTGGACAGATGCAGGACCTGCTGCACACATTTTCACTGTCCCTTTTACAGCTCAGCTTTATTTAATCCTACACAGTTGGGTTTGAACAGCAGCTGGGCATAAACAAGTAAGCAGACCAGAAATTGTTAAAGTTCAGTTTTAAGCTAGTGTATTCAAAGTTTTGAGGCACTCAACAAACTTCATTTGCATTTTACATTTTGCTTTTGAAAAGGAAGCCTGATGGCTGCAGGAATGAAGGATCTTCAAAATCTCTCTGTCCTGCATTGAACAGAGAGGAGCCGTCCACCACTATGTTCTGATCCATCAAGGTGCCATGAAGCAGATGACCTGAGATTGCTCAATCTCTCCATCACCTCCCTCTGAATCCATCAGGGACACACATCTGAAGTCATGTTTAAACTTCATGAAAATTGATGGTATTATAATACAAAGTTCATCAGGACTTGTATTAGCTGTGGACGTGGCTACATGTAATAGATGTGTATAGATGTATTATAATAGATGTGTATACATGTATTATTAAAATGGTTTGCTGAATTTCTCACATTTCTCAGGACTTGACTTTCCTGCTATCAGCACGCGAATGTTTTTATGTCTACATTATTACATATTACATATTTCTGTGTAAGCATAAAGCATTTATTACTATTTAGTAGTTTAATGTAATAAACTTTCAAACTGTTTGGTATCGAGGTGCACTAAATCTCTAAACTATTACAATCAGTGCTTTAATTAGTTTTAATAGCTGTTGCTGAAAAAGACCTGAGGCTAAATTGAAATCAGAAGTAGCCTATTGATACCCAAAGGGAAATTCTTTATATTTATTAGTGTGAAAAAAAAGGCTAATTTTTATGTCAGTCAAGAAAACAAGCAGTGTAGAACTGCGGGTCTGAACGTCCAGGACTGAAACGGCGGTTTCCGGTCTGCAGAGACATACTATTAGATTTTGTTGCCCTTCCAGGGCCGCTGCGGCTTCCCTTAGCAGCTCTGGTACAGATTTGGACATGGTGATTTCCCACTGTCTCTGAACACAATCTTTGCGCTCTTATTTTGTCTCAGGAGCAATCCACACCGCTTCCACCATTACGAGATGCGTAATGGTGCGGTCAGGGGCAGCAGAAGAAGAGTTGCTCTGACATAACTCTCCTACGCCGATTTATGGAACACTTCTTTGCGGGCGCGGGCATGAAAACAAAAAAGCTTTTTCCTCTTAGTTATTTCTTTAGTTGTGTCACACAATGAGCAGTCTTGAAGAAGAAAATGAAAACTCAGTTTAAAAGATCTATTAGAATTTTCATTTATGAGTAAAAAAATGCAGCTATGACTTTAAAATGAAAAAGCATTTTTATTAATACATTTTAATTTCCAAATTTGACATTTCAAAATTAATTTTGGTCACTTTTTGCTGAGACATCTTTTGAAAATGAAATGTTAAACGTTATTTTATTTATCATTTTAATTAATTTACAAATTGAACGGTCTTGGAGAAAAAAATAAAAAAATGCAGTTTGAATTATTTATTTTTAATTTTCTTTTTTTATTTATGAGTCAAAAAATGCAGCTTCATTTTGAAAATGAAAAAGCATTTTATTAATACATTTTAATTTGAATATTGGGACACATTTACTTCCATATAAAGTACAGAGTTCAGTACCCATCCTTAATCATGAATAATCTGGTGACTGTTGAAGTAATCACTTTCAATTTTCTCTTCTAACTTCCTGTAGTGGCTAGATGTGGTGCAGTGCTAGCACTTGCTTAGAAATGAACAGTAATGACAGGCAAAGATTCAGTTTGAACAATTTTTCCTCTCTGCCCTCCTTTAGACTAGTTTACAGCTACAACAATGCATGCACACAGTCATATCTAAGGGCAATTTATAGTCACTAATTAACCTAACATGCCCACTTCTCCGTGAGGATCAAAACATGCACAGGGAGAACATGCAAACTCTAAAAAAGCCATTGAAGGAATTTGAACCCAGGACCTTCTTCCTGCAAGGCTACTAACAGCTATTCCACCATGCCACCTGGTACAGATGTAAAAAAAAACGTGAATTGGTTTAGGGAACACTTTCCTATTTTCTGATAAAATATGATTGTAATACCGCAAAATCCTCCTGATTAGTATACACGAATAACGCAGGCATTATATGGGAAATTAAAATCAAAATTAAAATAAATAAACAGACATGCAGACAGATGGTGGAATAGATATTAATGACTCATTCAGGTATGGTGATTATCATTTCAGCTGGAGTCTAGCCCTATGTAGAAATTTCAATAACATATACAGTAAGTTTCACAAAACGTTTTATTGTCTTTTTCAATAACATGAACATGCATGAGGAGCGTATTACTCACACATTATGACCTATGTAAATAACAAGAATAGTATTATTTTTGAAAACTTGTTGTAAAGTGTATGGGTTAGACTGCATGTTACAGTAATGTTCCTAATAAAGTGCTGGGTGGATGTATTTGGGACATTACATACTGAGTGCATGTTTAAAAAATAGATTGTACAGTTCGGCTTAACAGACAAATCACCACTGCTGCATTTTGAAATAAAGTTTTCATAGATTTAACCAGAAATACGTTTCAGGGGTAATTACATCCACAAAATGTCAAAAGGAAAAAACTAATTTCAGTGTAGCTGTAATGAAAACTAGCATTAGCAACAGAGTAATTTATGGACTGCCATCTGCTTTGTAAAGGTTACTACCATAGGCAATTCAGACATGCAAGTTCTAAAAGAACTTAATTAAAATACTGCAGGATTTGAAACACATCCGCTTCTAAGGGGAACCATTCTGTCTGCTGGGTTCAGAAAGGAGAGTTCAGTTTGTTCCAGAAAAAGTTGACATTTGGAAGTCGTTCTCTGGCTTTGTCAGTCTGTCTAATATGCCTCTTTGCCCTCTTGCCTTTTTCGCCCACCCAGCGCGAATCGTGCGGAGCCGTCAATGGTGTGAGATGGCTCCCTGCCTGGAGGGGGAAGTCTGCAGCCTCCTATTCAACAGATCCGGCTGGACCTGCACCAGGGGCAGTGGTCGCATCAAGACCGTCACGGTAATTCACAGGACGTGACATTATTACACGCCATATGCACTTACAGCAACATGCCTTCATATTCAGCGTGAAGTACCCCTATGAGATCAGGTCAGGTATCATATGAAGGCACAGACCTAGGATACATAGAACATGTTTTAGTCAAGTACTCTGTTAGTACTCAAGCTTAAAGTACTACTCAAGACAGAAAAGTTATGATTATCTGCGTTCCAATGTTTAAGGTTTATAAACATTTTTGCTATTTGAACACATGGCTGAAGCCTGGACTAAACTCTCTGACAGACTCATAAAGTTAGCACATAAAAGATGAAAAAATTAATGAAAAGGAAATCTCTCGGTATGTTAAAAGAAAACAGCCCATACTGTGCTTCACTATTTGTGATAAAAAACCTGGCATAGCAGATTTACTAAACTATTATTTGAGCACTTTTAAACTATTACACTATCACACATTAGTAGGCACACCTGTTCAGTTGCTTGAAAAACAAAAAGTGAAACAGCCAGTCACGTCAGCAAGTGCACTTAGCACCTAGACGTGGAAAAGACGACTTGCTGAAGTTGAAACTTAGCATCACAATGGGGAAGAAAGGGAATTTAATTTGAATGTGCATGTCTGTTAATGCCAAATGTGCTGGTCTGAGTATTTCAGAAACTGCTGATCTACTGGGATTTTCACATACATACACAACCATCTCTCAGGTTTAAGCAGAATAGTTTGTATCCAGTGAGAGGTTGTGTGGATAAAAATGCCTTGTTATGGTCAGAGATAAGAGAATCTCTCGTTCCAAACAAGATATGTAAAATGCCATCTCCAAGCGTGCAATACATTAAAGAACCTTAAAGCATATGGACTTCACCAGCAGAAGACCACAGTGGCACCATTCCTGTCACTCAAGAACAGGGGCTACAATCCACACAAGCTCACCAAAACTGGACATTTAAAGATTGTGAAAAATTTCTCTGGTCTGATAAGTGAAAACGAAATGAAGGCATGGATCCATCCTGTCTTCCTAGTTCCAGCAGCTACTGGGGATGTAATGGTACAGAGATATTTCTGGGTACACTTTGAAACATCTGAGCATTGTTTAAATCTGGCAGCCTGAATATTGTTGATATTGTTGCTGGGTACACTTTGTTTTTAAATGGCATTAACATTCATGCCATTGAGACCAAAGTGTTCCCACCTTCTAATGGCTGCTTACATGTTACATGCCGCTAAGCTCAAATCATTTCAAACACATTACTTGAACATGACAAAAAAAAGTTTACCGTACTCCAAAGGCCTCTACAGCCACCAGATATCAATCCAATAGAGCTGGAGAGTTGTACCAGTGATGTGATGTTGTTAAAGCTTCCACAACTGTGATGCTATTATATTAATGTGGACTAAAATGTTTAAGGAATGTTTGACGTATTGTTGACAGTTGAATTAAGACACTTCTCAAGGCAAAAAAAATGTCCCAATTTTGTACTAGCAAGGTGTACCTAATAGAGTTGCCAGTGACTGCATAGTATACCTGCCTTGCTTTAAAGTAGTGTAGGAAGGTACACTTCCACAGAGAAATAATGCTCCATCATCCCCTCCCTATGCATCTGATTCTGTAGCATTTACAGTTTGATGACCAGATAAGCCAGCCACTGATGTGTTTTTAATATGCCGAAAGATTCCTGGGAATAAGCATCACAACTCAGAGATGATATTGTCAAGCTACCCTATATTTGTGCCACTGCAATTAAAACCTATGCAGGCACTACTTAAATGTCAAATGTTGAAACGCCAACATACGTAACAACAAAGTAAACTGTGACAGTAGCTTCAAACGTTTTGGCTGGCCTTATTTGGAAGACAAATCTGTGGACATTTAAATTTGATTTTAGGTCACAAGATCTGCAAACTATGTGAAATATGTGGCAACAACTGGACAAAGAAAAGGGGAGTATATAGTAGAAAAACACATTCATTAACTTTTTAAAATAAAATTGTCCAATCAAAATCAAAGGTGGTGCCGGGTTGGCTGGAGTCTAGCCAAAACATTTTGTCCATGTGGACATTGCTCTTGGTTTGCAAATTTTTTTAAACTTCTGTTTGGGCTTTAAAACTGTTTTCAAGTTTGATCAAAGTAAATGGTTTTGCTAAGAACTTACCGATGCCAGGCATATCCTGATTAGATCTGATCAAAAGTTAAGTTGAAAATCCTGATTTTGATTCTCATACACACAGTCCTAATATATTGACACATATTACCCTAACTTTTAGTGCAGACTTCATTTGAACGCTCAGTTTGATACCGGTCATATCCCGAGATGCTCCTGCAACCACATTATTTATCATGCAGCGTAAAATAAAAACCAATATAGTCATTACACGGGCCAGAGATAAGCAAAAGATTCAAAGCCTGAACATACCTCCCAACGTCTGTAGGCATAAGCTGCTTGGACTGCGCTGACAGGACCTCGCTAGTATTCATACCATTTTTAGCTCAGTTGGACTAGACAGCTACATTTTTTACTATGCCCTCATTGTGGGTGATAATTTATACACTGTCGAATCAGAGGAGAAAGCAAAACAAATTTTAAAGGATAAAGTGATTTTTTACAAGACAAGCAATGTAGTTTTGTGTCATGGTTCCTGAGGGATAAATTATCCAAATGAAGAAAACAGCAGATCTCCACTGACTGGTTTTCAGGTATGCCAGGTAAGCAAAAATCATTGCTTTGAACATGTCTTTAAAAACTGCTCCAATATTAGTTAAAATGGAGTTGTTCTGAGTTTGGGTAAAGAGTGTGCCTCCTGTAAGCTCTTCTGCAAACATCCCTGCTTTTTATCGGTATTATTTCTCTACTACAACACCTTGTTTTAGTAGAGTGACTGCACTAAGTGTAAGTAACAGGTGTAAGCACAGGATGTTGGTAAAACCGGTTGAATTCAATTAATTTTTTAAATAGCTCCAATTTACAACTCATGTCATCTCAAGGCACTTTACAAAAGAAGTCACTGCCATCCTACCATATAGGCAGATTCCAAGTAAATTACTTACATTCCATATTGATCCTAATCATCAAACAATGCCATGTTCAATTTATTATTCAAAGTGGTTGGAAGGTTTTTATCTCAAGAAACCCAGCAGATTGCATCAAGTCACTGACTTGCCGCATTCACTCCTCCTGGATGAGCATCTAGTGACAGTGGACAGTCGCTTGCATTGTGCTGTTGACTTTGCAACAATCCCTACTGAGCATACATGTAGCGACAAAGGAAAACTAAGCTCTGAGCCAATTTTCAAGTCTATAGGATGTAGGAGAGCACACACAGTTAGCCGCAGCAAAAGCTCAGCCCATGACAACGTCTAGGAGAGAGACAGGGTTATCTTTATTGGCAGAACCCTTTTTAAATGACAAAACTCATATCTATCAAAGCAGGAATATGTCACTGTTTTTAAAACTCTTGCAAACCTAATGCAATGGAAAAAGACATCTGGGAACAATGAGAAGACAGGAGCTTATATACACTGAGGCAGGGTAGGAGAAATTGCAAGCAAACCAGAAAAGCTGCTCAGATGGAACGTGGATCAGCTGTGGTAGAGCGAAGGTGGAGTAGCTGAAGAAGGAAGACTGATTACCCAGAGAAAAGCAGAAGCAGATATACAACAAAACCCAGGGAACAGAAATCTCACAAAAAATAACTCTGGATGAATAAAGTTCACTAGCAACCAATAAGGAAAACACCTAAGAATAATAAGCATAAAAGAATGAACTAAAGAAGGCAAGACCTAAAGAACACACAAAAAATCAAAACTCAAACTTCTCAGGATCGTGACAAAAAGCATATCTTTGAACCAGATCTTTAGGTGTAAAGTTGCATCTTGCTGTGTCCCCTGTTCAAACCTGATGAGGCCAAATTACTGGCAGATCTCCTTCAAACAAAAGCAACATTCATTCTGTAGCCTTACTTTAATGATAAGAAATGTTAGTTTGAGTTTTTTTCTGTTGGTTAGATCACTTTGTTCCATGGTGTGATTTTAGTGAAAAAACAGCAATTGTGTGTTGCTGGTTAAGTCTGAGAAGATAATGTTAAAAATCTTCTAGAAAGCCTTAAGATGCCTAACATTGCGTGTAGTAATAATATAACATCACAAGCCTGTTTAGGCAGACTGAATTTTTTGAGAATTCTTGACAGTTTCAAAAAATGAATCTTGTCTTAGTGAGATTGTTTGCACATTTAATTTATGACTGAAACAGTCCACTACGAGAAATTACCAAATCTACAGACACTCAAAAGCAGACTTGTCAATAAGCATGAGCATGTTATTTACGATAAGACAAGCAATGTTTTAATTGCCTTCGCGAATATAAGATGCACTTGTTGGCGACAGTCATCAAAGACTGTTGATTACGTTTACCCTGATGAATAAACGTGTACTATCTATACTAACAAATTAATACAACTTTTGGGTGTTAATTTAGTACTGTGGATCCTTACTCAAAGTCAAAACCATTAGTTCAGAATGTGCTTAATAAACTGTGTTTAGTAATCAGCCTTTTCAAGACTCGCCATTATTTTAATAAATCAGATGTAGGGGATCAGTTTTGCAAATCAGAGAAGTGAGGTTTTGTATATTCTCATTCAACAGAATGAGGATTAATGTTTGTATAATTATAAGCCTGCATGTATAAAATGATGCTGAATGTCTATTTACTAGGTGTACTCACTGCTGCAGAGGGCCACTCACAAAGCTGGATGTGACTCTGCTTCTTTAAGTCTGACTTAATATCTGTTCTAGTCTTTGTAGTTAGTCATAAATAGTATATTATTCATGTCTCAAGAAGATGTATCATATTATTATAGTATTTCTGTTTTTATTAATAAAATCCACTTAAGCTAACTGGGATCCTGTAAATAAGCTGTAAACATGAGCAGCTGATGGAAAACATCTGCTATGACATCATGAATCTGCATGCTGCAGTGATTCGAATGTTTATCCCTTTCTAAATGTTTAACACACTTGACTGAAACTGACAAAAGATGAATTTATTATTATTCTATTATATTCTTATTTTATGGCAAACAGAAAAGTAAGGCTGAAAAAAAAACAGCTGACCTCTGGCTGACTTTGTTAGAGATGTAAAGAAACAAACCTATTAAATTTTTAAAACCTCCAATATGGTGTCATCTGTTTCTCTGCGAACTCCATAAATGACTCTAAGGCTTTATCCCTGCCAATGCTGCAGTACCGACTAAGTAATGACTAATCCCTGTTTGAGACACTGTACAGTGGCTCAAAACAACAGTATCTTGCTACTCTGGTTTTAGGTTAATATATTCCCTTTTTTTCTGAAAAGAAGCCCTATGCCAAATGAAATACAGATTTTGGGGGACAAAATCAAATAGAAAAAAGAATAATAATCACTCTCCAGGCTCTATTTTGTCCCTTGCAAGTGGCTGTAGCCATGGCTACAGGTTTCTCTGCTACTGTGTAGATCTCATTAAACCACTTGGCCATTTCACACCATACACCTCTATGCATAGCTGACATGAAGCTGCCATATTCTCTGAATATACCATACAGTTGTGTTTTTTCACCAGATGGTCTTCAGACAAATCTTTTGTATGAATTAATGAATGTATGAATTAATGAATGGTATGTTTGTCTGGAAAGGACCATACCGCCTTCCGTAGTTCTGGAATGGTTCTCCACTTTATATTCGAGTTGTAAATACTTCAGACAGCTGAGAAGACATCCTTGAGTCCTGGCCTTGTGGGGGTTATGGCATTAGGGAAATGTCAATCAGGATTACAACCTGGTGTTCTACAGCTGTAACTCTGTATTTTTTAACTGTGGTTACACCCTGAAACATAAGTAAAAATCCTCCAAACACAGAGGCAACATGTAGCATCAACAGATGTTTAATAAATAAAGCTGTTGAAATGGAGGGTTAAGGAAACGCCCCAGAAACCTAACCTGGTTTTTGGCAAAGGCTTCTGCAGTTTAATACAATTTTTCTATGAGTGAAGGAGTGACTTTGGTGAGATGGAGACATTTGATGGTTAAATTTGTTTTTTAGTTAATTTTAAACTTTGTGAACTTAATATCTAAATGTATTGTTATTACTTTGAGCCTAAAGCCGTGGATAGGCTTTCTCTAATGGTATGAGCATGGAAAACACTCTTACCAAACAAATGTAAACAAACAAATCCAGATTCCACCGGGTAATGCCAGCTGATATAATATATAGAAGTTATTTTGACTCCGCCACACTTTTTTCAGTTGAGTTGATAAATCAGCTTGAATGGCAGCAGAAACACTGACATCCCCTTCAGGTATTAGGTTGTCAGAATGAAAGAGGAAGACTAAAGTAATATAACTTATAGAGACAGCGCAATCACAGCATAATGCAGCGAGGGATGACATGAAGGATGGAGTCAGAGAGACGTCTGTCCTCGACATCAGGTACACAATGCCAGAGGTCAGTCGGTGACCTGGTCAGTGAATTTTCAGTCTGGCTTGTCTCTCACGTCTGATGTTTCATTTCCCTTGCTCCTCTGCTCCATCCGTCTCGCAGCCCCTAGGCAGCTGTGGCAAATTTACCACCATGCTGTATAATATACCCTGACAGCACTCTCAGTTTAGTGCTTTTGCCTTGGTAGAGACATTAACACAAATGCATATTGCTTGTCTTGCTCCATATTTTTAATGAGCTGTTGCTGAGCAGTGTTATTGCTGAAGTAATCAGAAGTGATGCTCGTGTGTCTCCTTCTTTTTTTGTCTTCTTGAGGAGACGGGGATGTTGAGGATTTAGCTGCAGAAGACAGCAGATGTCCAGGGGTATTTGTAGTAAGAATTGAAATTTGAGCAAAGCACATGAGAGAGAATAAATGAAAATGAGAAAACTTTGAAGAGGACTGATCAGGCAGGAGTGTGAAGAGAACAGCAGTTCCCTCCTGTCCATATCTGTGAGCTACTAGTGTCTTCCAGACAGTGCGAGCAGAAAAAGTTTTCACATGACTGTAGTAATTTCATTCACCATTTCACACAGCAGCATGTAGTGTGACTGTGCTGGTCTCTGAGATATGATAATGGCTGTGTTCATTTTGTCATGCTGAGGTGCACAAAGTTTGCTGGAGGTGTACTTAGTAGATAAAACAAAGTGACAAACGTGCATGATGGTGCTATATTATGCAGAAAGTTGTGCATGAGATAAACGTAATTAACATAACATAATACATATCAATTATGTTATATTTTTATCTGGATTTAACATATCTAAATAAAATATTGAATCACTTTATAAAGATTTTTAATGCATTTAAATCACCACCATTTTTTTAGTATCTAATCCAAAAATGTTTTATTTTAGATTTTTTTCTTATTTTTAAGCAATTCTCCTTTTTCTATTGTGCACTGTTGTTTTGTACCCATTTTGCTTGTTTTTTTTATGAAGCTCCCTTCAAATTAATTTCCTTCTCTAAAAATAGATTAATATTTAAATAAATATATTTTAGAACCTGGTAAAGACCAGGTCATTTATACATTAAAACCCCAGAATTGACAGTTGTACTCTCGTTTTATTATGACTATTAGTTGTGTTCCATGTTACTGTATACAGTGTGCAACATTAATGTCTAATGCTACCTCCCTAATGCTGAATGTGAATCCCTTCAACTCTCAAAAAGTACAAAGCAGGTGACAAAGATAATAGACGGATTTAATTCAAACTTATGGAACAGATCAATCTAAAGGCCAGGAGTTCTTTTTAACGTTAATACCATTATCATAATTTTCATATTTTGGTAAAGACATTCAGTGTTGTAACTACATCACACAGACTCATATTAAACACTAACCTAAGACCTGCAACTCCTACTAAACACTTTGACATCATCCTCCTTCTCTTCATCCTCCTTTTCTCGTTTGTGCAGCCCACGGTGGTACTGCCAGGTTACTTTGGCCTAAACTACTAATGGAGTTTGTATATGCGGCCCGCTCTCCACTGCCAGCTAGCCATTAATATGAATTACTCTCTAGAGGCCCCCTCCCCATGCCTCCCACCCCTTTTTGGAAACAAGCTGGCAATTTTTCTTCACTAGTGAGCTGATGAAAGCCCAACATATGATATTCTCTGAGGTGGATAGTGCAAATCAGGAGGGCTGGGAAACAGCATTATGTGTTAGGTTCCAAGCACTTGACAGCAGGATGTGGATGTGAATTTCCAGGTTACAAAGCAGCTCAGTGGAGTGTTAGATCTGTGGACAAGAATGGATGATGCACATGATTGTCAGGAGGAAATATGACAAGACCAACAAATTTAAGGATGATAATATCTTTTTACTTATTTTTGGCAAATCCGAGGGAAGTGGTATTGGTTTGATTCGTCTTTGACTGATGAGAGCTCAGATATCAGCTCTTACTTGTGTTTTGCCAAAGTGATAATCTCATTTTGAAATCATGCATAAAATAATAAAAGCAGTTTTTCAACGTATTTCACTGAGTCGCTGACTTTAATTATGTTTTATACCTTGATTTGATCATTTCAGACTGATTTTAGGTGCATTTTATCCCATTCACAATACTTGACAGTCTCTTAGAAAAAAAAGCATACACCCACACAACAAATGCTAGTGTGAGCTTGTGGGTTGGCAGAAAGGAAGTAGAACAGTTGTAGTTGGACATTTTTTTGCCATAAGAAAGGAAAAACTGCAAAATATAGAGCTTGCTCTCTGAAATACACAAACTGAGTGACCTACCAGGTCAGAGAGGCTTGCATCCATTTTTTTCTTTTGCCGTTTCCTTTTTTGTGCTTCTGGTGGCTCTCCTCCAGCTATGTCCTCTTTGTTACAGTGTCAGCCGAAGCAAAAGTGGGTGGAATGTGTGGAGTCCTGCCAGTGTTGCTGTTAATATGAAGCTATCACAGCTAGTTGAACACTGCAGGCTTTTGAGAGGATGGCATGTGACAGAGATATGGATCCTTGTAGGATTAGGAGAATTAGAGATATAACAGAGATATTCTGCTGTAAACTGTTAAGATCATAGAAATATAAGTCAATTTTATGAAGGAGATTCTTACAAAAAGAAGTGAGAGAATTACACAGGCAAGGGATGTGGTTTGAGAGTGCTGTTATGTAATGCTTTGTAGCACATCAGTCATTAAAGCCTCAGTGTCCACAAGCCATTGGGCAGCCAAGCCATGAGTCGCCATGGTCACCGTTGTGCTGGCAGTCCATCTGACCACAAACACACTCCTAATGAGATCACACCTCAAAGGACGGGCAATGCACTCCACAGGTCTATCATCGACGCGACTGCCTTTCTGCATCTTCTGGAGTCGGGCCGTTGATTACTGGAGGATTCTCAAGTGCTGTGGGAGTGAGGACAGATCAATGGCTAGCCCGCTGTTATTATTGTTGGAAGGCAAACAGAAGGATGCTGCAAGTAAGAATAAATAGAAAAGCAATAAAATGTCCGACTGAGCCTTGAGTGCTTTGCTAAACAATAACCTGGCTTGTCTTTTATTTCAAATGGTGTTTTCCCACTGAGCAATAGAAGCGGTTTCAACAGTGATTTAAGTTCTGGTCCTTATTAAGCCTTGAAAGTAGCCAGCTACATTTAAACTGCATTAGATCCAAACAGTTAGGTCTTTGCACTATACTTTCTATAAGACAAAATCAACTGAAAGTTTGATTTTTTTATTCGTACAGTACATGCACAGGCACATCTGGTGGTAGCCTTTCATAATAAACAAACAAAAAAAACAATACAATCTTTGAAAATCTTTGAAGTGACTTTGAAACTGACAAAACCTTATTCTTTATTGAACAAAAAACATACTTTTTTTAAAAAGTGTATATTTATCTATGGTCTATATTAATAGGAGATGAGAGGATATATGTATATATATGTGTATATATGTAAGTTTATATTTATACTATATATGTATATATATATAGTATTATATTATATATAGGAATATATATATAAGAGATATATAGATATATATTATATATAGATATATAGATATATATATAGTATATATAGATATATGAGATATATATAATAATATATATAGATATATAGATATATATATATATATATATATATATTATATTAGATATGATATGTATCGATGTATAATCTATATATTAATATATTATATATAGGATATATATGTATATTATATCTATAAATAATTATCTATATATCTATCTAGATATATATATCTAATTAGTACTATAAGCTTCCTATTTTATGTAGTGTTGTATAAACCGTTGCTTTATTTCTCACATACACCTCTAATATTTATTGCCTGCAGAACCTCTTGTAAACAGTTTTATTCTCAGTGGGATCTAGTCTTCAAATGAGAACATCTTCGATGCTGAAATCGCCTTTATTAGACGCTGCGGCGCTGTTACCACCAGCATCTATTTAGCCTAAATAAAATGCATAATATGAGAAGTAAACTAGGTT
Organism: Crenichthys baileyi; assembly: GCA_036173005.1. Taxonomy (NCBI): domain Eukaryota; kingdom Metazoa; phylum Chordata; class Actinopteri; order Cyprinodontiformes; family Goodeidae; genus Crenichthys; species Crenichthys baileyi. Next base: position 225,306 of record JAHHUM010001191.1, on the reverse strand, counting down.
TTCTCTTGAATAATAACTCCTGAAGGATACATGCATGAGAAACAGGCCTTGGGCAGAGGGATATGTAATAAGTGTTTCTGGTTTTATTATAGCAGGAGAGTAAAGGTCATTAGAGAAGTGTTTGCGTCTTCAAAATGTGTTTAAGAATCAGGTCAGAAGATTTACAGATATCAGGTTTCTATGTTGCAGTCTGGTGCCCCACATACTCATACACCTTAAACCTTTTTTTCTCATGTTGTACCATTGCAGCCACATATGTCTAGGTTTTTTCTTGGATTTTTATGTGTTAGACCAACACAAAGTTGTGCATATTTGAGAAGTGAAATGAAAAAGACACATGGTTTAAAAATAAGAAGATAAAAAGTGGGGTGTGCATTTGTATTAACCTCCTTTTAATCTAATCCCCCACAATTAAATCCAGTGCAACCAACCAAATTTGTTAGAGAACATTACTGAACAAACAGCATCATGAAGATAAAGGAGCACAGCAGACCGGTCAAGGAGAAAGCTGTGGGGGAGTTTAAAGCAGGATCAGGTTAGAAGCCATTGTTGAAGGAAAGCCATAAGAAGTCATTTTGCAGTTTGCCACAAAACATTAAAGGAACAAAGCAAACATGTGGATGAATGTGCTCTGCTCAGATCACACCAAATCCAAATGTTCTGGTCAACATGCAAAATGGAATGTGTGACAGAAAATGAACACTCCACCCCTATGGTGAAACATGGTGGTGGCAGTATCAGGCTGTGGGGATTCTTTTCTCCAGCAGGGACTGGGAAGCTGGTCAGAGTTGATATAAAGATGGATGGAGCTAGCTACAGGATGATCCTGGAAGAAAGTCTGTTAGCGACTGCAGAAGATTTGAGACTGGGGCAGCAGTTCCTCCTTCCTGGAGGAGAATGACCCAAACATACAGCCAGAGCTACAATGGAAAGGTTTAGACCAAACGATGTTTGTGTGTTACAATGGTCCTTTCATGCGATGTGATGGACTAGCGACCTGTTCAGGGTGTAACCCGTCTCTCGTCCAATGACAGCTGGAGATAGACACCAGCTCCCCTGTGACCCTGAAAAACTGGTACAATTGATGGATGGATGGCTCTTCAAAGAAAAGATCCAAATCCAAGTGAAACATCTATGGTTTCATCACAGATGCTCACCCTCCAGTCTGAGTAAGCTTGAGTTATTTTGTAAAGTAGAACGGTCAAATCCCTTAAAATGTGCAAAGCTGGTAGGGGCATACCCAAAAGACTTGCAGCTGTAACTGAAAGATTGTTCCTACAAATGATTGGCTCAGCAGGCTTGAATGCAAATGAATGCCACACCTATTTCAAGTTTTTATTTGTAAAACTTGACAGCTTTACAGCTTCATGTTGTTTTTTTACATAGAATGTGAGATACACAGAGGTTTGAGGTTGTAATGTGTCAAAAAGTGAAAAAGATCCAGATATATGAAATATTTTGCTTGTCCTTAAGTATGTTCACTCTTTCTTTAAAGTCTGTGCAATCTTGCATAACTACTTTATTCTGACATATTTTGTTTTATTGTCTTAAATCAAATAAAGTTATATTCAGCAAATGTTTTACCTTTCGCTACTCTGTTAAGATAAATTTTAATCTATTATCCAATGAAAACATTACTTTTTAATTTGGTTGTAGAATCGGACCATCGCCCGGTCTGCCAAACACTCAGCAGAGAGAAGAGCATGAGTCCAGCTTTAATGTTTCACTGGCTGACCTCCAGGCTTTCATACACATGTCTGCTTGTGAAGTGACAGCACTCTTGTCATATTGTATCTGACAGCCTCTCTCTGGTTCCTCGGGGGTAACATATTGTAGATGGGCTGCTTTGCCTTTGGATATAGGCCGACATTCAGAAAAATGACTGATGCTCAAACAAGGCGTGTGGCCCTGCCAAACATCCTCGTCGAACACAGAGGTTACACTTACTAAGCAAATGTACGCTTCATTCCTGTTTCATTTACAGGTCTTTTAATTTGTCAGGACTCAAAGAAAAGTGCACACCTCATCTGTTTGTCAGATGTTACAGTATGATCATCAGTCTTGGTGAGAAGGCGCGTGGAGCGATGCAGAAAATGCATAGAAATATGTTAGATTGATAGAGATGTTCACAAAAGAGAGAAACGGCTCAGGATTCCCATTTCACTTTCTCATACTTACTATCAAAGGTGTTGTGTTATTGTCCTCACACACAGCAGGAAGTTGTATGATTATGTTTCAGCAGTCAATACTTCCTCTGGCATTTATTCATACGGAATAGAGAATACAGTATTCAACTTGTTCTGCCATTCTTTATTAAAAATGTGTTTTTGTCAGTTCGGCTTCAGCAGGCATATGTTAGCCAATCCCCCCCCCCACCCTCCCACCCGGGGTGGATCTCGCCCCTTCTGCTGTCACTTTCAGCACACTGTGCCCCGCTCCCCCATTTGAAGTTCTGTCATTGCAGGGCTTTGAACTGCCACTTGTGTTTTACCCGGCATGTCACTTGTCTCCTGAGTTTTGTCTGGTGTGAAATTGTCTGAGCTATAGGCCACATTTCAACTCTGTTGTTTATTAATAAACACTGGACACATTCAAGCTAGCTTAGCAGCTCTCTCTCTTTCTCTCTCTCTAAGCATTACAATTCCTGTGAGCTATTCAGGCATTTTGTTTGTGTGCATTTTAATAAGTTGTGCAGTGCTGTTGTCCTGCTACGCACCCATCTATAAAGTCTTGTATTCTGTCCAGCTGAAGTGATTCTACAATCAAAAGTAGAGGGCTCATTGGTGATGGTGGAGATTGTTGAAAATGACTTTTGTAATACAATAGATAGCAGATACAGTAAATTGCTTCTTAGATTAAAAACATCCCCGTTTTTATCTTTAAAGCAAGCTTCACTCACCCAGTGCACTGTATTGATTTGTCACAAAAAGTAACAAAAAGCTTCTAGCCAGCCCTTTATGAAGACCAATGTATCTCTGTCACTCACTTTTTAGCAATGGTTCAGAATTTGTCAGAGCTTACTTCTGCAGTGGCCTTTGTTGCTCGGAAAAAGCACATTATTTATTTTACTTCTGTAGTTTTTCAAAAAAGATATTGATACAATATTCTCTCAGTTTCTAATGGTAAAATACAGCAATGAATATGGTCTTTTGCATTTTAGTTAATAAAAGGACTGTTAAAAGTCAATTAACTGTTCTAAATGCTTGAAAGGGTAACCAAATGGCCAAAAATCATTTGTTGACATCTCTGCCCCCCTGCATCTTATGGCTCCTTGGGCTTGTTTTAGGTGCTGCTACCCTCCCAAGTACTATTCGATCTCCTAACATCTAAAAGAAGATTCTTCTCTGGATATGAAAAAAAACATCTAAACTGCCAATAAATGACTTGGTTGCTAAATAATGTATAGGAGTTCTAGTACTTAATATTAATACTGTTTATGACAGAACTGATAGTTTAGTTTATTTGACACTTAAAGGCCAAATGAGGTTTAATTTAATGTGCTGAGAACCATGAAATCTTCACTTTGAGTACATGTATTATTGAATTCAAGGATAAGAACCATGCAAGCAGATGTGTTTAACGTGGAAGAAAGTCCAAACATATGAATACCACAATGCTGACAGTGGAAAAAGTACTTTAACTGTTTTTTAATAAATACTGACTTTTCCTCTTACATTTTTTTGCTTATAGGAATATTGTTGATTCAGACTGAGACATTGTATACACAGGGTACTTATTATAATTAGTACATTTGGTACCTTTAGAGTGGTTTACTTTTTACATTATTTGAATTCAAAGTATTGTTTTTTTTTAAGCTTTTTTTTTTTTTACCCCACTGACTTCAACCCATATTCACCCCACTTCCAAGATGCCTTTGTTTTCCCAGTGCATGTTAGTTTCATTAAAAAATATATAAATATATAAATACATTATGTTTTACTTCTGTAGTGTCTGATAACACATTAGATCTTGAGGCCTCAGGTTGGGCTTGGAGGACATTTATAAACCAAAGCCATGTGCTGAGAGTGACGAAAAAGGGCAAGATATAAATGCCTGAGTGTGCTTATAGTTGGAGCACTATGCTTAGGGGTAACAAAGCCAAACATGGGAAACTGCGTATGCTATCTGAAATGTGTATAAAAAGGGTCTGTGTTCATAGTTCTTTGGGAATTCTTCTACATTCAGCTTAAGATTCCTCCAGATCGGTGCACATATCTGCAATTTTTGATTTGGACCTTGTTGAAACAAAATCCTCCTGTGTTCCACTAAGTCTGTGCCAACAGAGGTTCTTCCCTGGAGCATTCTCACATAGGCAGTTTGAAGGTGACCAAAACCCCAATACACAACACTTTCGAAACCAATTATCCAATGGGGCCCTGCTGATTTCCTAACAGTTATAAAAAATCAATTTAGAGGCCCTTGAAATGGCTTGATTTGCATAATTTCTTACTGTATCAAATCTGCATTAATTTCAGACTTGAAGTAGGCTTTATGTTCAACAATTGCACACTGCAACAAATCATAATCCGTGTCTACTAGAAGAGCGGCTTATGCATGGTTTAACAAAGAAGTCTGATATAACAGCCCAATTATTTAGCAGTGTTGTGTTTTATATTCCATTCTGTGATCCCAGAAGTGTAGAAATAAGTCAATAATTTGAGCTTCTGAACGGCTACTGCATATATTTTTAACAGAATGTGTGTTTCGTATAATGAGCCGCCCTTATCCTGCTTTTAGTGACTTAAAAATCTGAGCGAGATATCCTTTCCTTCTCTCTCTGTAGCACCCCCCCCCCCCCCCCCCCCCCCCCCACCCCCACCCCACACCCCCCACCCCCACCCCCCTAAAAATAAAGCAACGAACAAGCACAGATGCATTGTACCTAATCTGGTTTTGCTCCTTTGGGGACAGCTTTGGCTCTGATGCTCCAGTGCTTTTAAGCACCAAGCTCAAACTCTTAAAGAAAATCATCCACGCCTTATCTTCAGTAAGCTTTAGCCTAAAAACAAGGGCAGCTCCAGTGGTAGGTAATCACTGGGGCCGCTGTAAGGCTCCAGTTGATGAAACCAGCAACATCCTATGCAGGGGGGCACTTGTCAGGAGAGGACCCCGGGGAGAGAGTTTTAGTTACTGCAATGATGGCACAGAACCTGCGCCCTTAACAGCAGGGTGGGCTGATAGTGACAGTTTTGTGGCTTGAGGTAGCAACAAAAATGCACTTGTCTCTTTCTTTTGAGTACAGTGCAAAAAGGCTGTCTGTGTCTTTGGGTTGTAATTCCCCTAATGCAGGAATGTCTGCTTTCAAAGGTCCATGTTGTGCTTCCATTCAAATGGTAAAAACTTTCCATTCATGTGCCCTGTGTTCACATGTGAAAAACAAAACAAACGGGTCCCCCCCAACCTTGGAGATGGGGGTCCAAGTGTTTGAATTTCACTGCAACTTTAGCAATTAGCAGAGCTCTCAATCTCGCTGCTATCTGTGAATCTCCCTCATCCATCGTGCCGGAGGGAGATAAATGCATCTTCGATGTCCTTGGATCCTCTGACTTGTAAACACCATAGGCAATGAGCGCTGTTTGCCAGCAAGTACGGCGCACAAACAGCATGCTTCATCTCTCGCCCAGTTGGTCCCGTGGGGCAAAACTCACCTTGTTACCCTTTTAATTAGTGGCAGCAGTTAATAGTCCCGGTTGCCTCTGCTGCCTCAGCACTCCTGCCCTGACTTCGAGAATCCCTCGAATCAATAGCCAACACTTGGACTGAGACATGGAAACAAAGAAGAGGTAGGGACGGACATTGTGGGGGTAGTTCTGATCATTATTTACAGGCAAATCAAACAACATTGTTTTGAAGCAACCTTTGGGACCACTGTTAGAACAGCCATCCCTAGTTTTGTCTTCATGTGCCTTTAAATGCATAATAAGCCCTGCAGGTTTTTAAGGGTGCACATCCCTCAGTTTCTCCTTTTCCCCCTCTACTTCGAAAATGAATGTAATCAAAAAGCAAAGCGTTTGCTGATTCTATTGTCCCCTTATAAGCTTTTATCCCTTCCAACCACTCGCCTCCAATGCTTATTTCTTTTCTTGTTTTGATTTAAAGATGCAGTGGAAGTACTTAGCATTTAGATGACATGCTGCGGGAGAGGTGTGATGGATCAGCACCTCTTCAGAGGACTGAATTTCTTTAAAGGCGCCGGGTCTGGTCCGCCAGGCAGGATGGACAGAGCAACAGATCGCAGAACGACAGGCAGGGGCAGGCAGTGGAATACCAAGTCGGACAGAGGCAGGCACAGCCGTGCGATGGCAGCCAATGCTCTGCCCAGACAGTCGTCTTGCTGAGGCTCCTCTGATTGGCTAAACACACCATTACCTTTCTGATTATAATTAGCCGAGTCATTATCTACACAAAAGTGGCTCATTGGCTAGTTCTGAGAAGGCATGAGAGCAGTTTTCAGCCTGTGGTCAGGGGAAAACAGCATGCTGTCTTCTCCATGAGAGGACTGTAGGAGCTGAGATATTGCATTTACAAAGAAACAAAGTGGAACACTGTTTATAATCCCTTCTAATGCGATAAAGAAATTGTAGCTTTTAATCAAAGAATTGAAAGATTTCCCTATCTTGAATAGAAACGATGAGGTGGTTATTATGTGTTCTTATATTGAAATTGAGGAGAAAGGCACCTTTTTTAAACTGGTAGCAAATAAAAGAGTCAAGTTAAATTTCTCTTCTAAGATTCAGCTTAAAGACTAGTTCTTTTAAATTATCTTACTCTTAATCTTACCTACTTAAAGAAAATTTAATGAAATGTTTGTGGAGGCTCTATTCTTGATTCTGACCCTCTACTTTTCTTTTTCAGCCTTTACCCAAGGAGCCATCGTAGGATGAAGAGGAAAACAGCAAGTATGAATTTAGGATAATAAATCCTAACTTATCCAGATTTGCATGCTGATTACTTGACCCGGTTTCAAGGCATTGCCCAGTGTGGGATTCTGATGGTATGATTACTCTGAGCAAAAAACTCCACATTTATGTTGCAGTAAAAACTTTTTTTTTTTAAAACAAACGTAATTTCATTTTTGATGCACAGATACACATGGAGGCAGCAAATAAGAGTCTTCCATTAAATTCAAAAAGTTACAAATGTCCAGAGGTTCATTGAACGGATCAACCTTTGCTCTCCATTCATCATGCATTTTCCACAAAACTTGACCTCTCTTCAGCCCCGGGTTATATTTTAAATCTTCATTTTACAAACAGTCTCATATTTAGTCAGTCACAGCCCCCACACTGTGAGGCCATACTGAACAGCCTTTTGACCCGAGACACTCAGGGGATTTCTGAAATGCAACAAGTCTCTTTCTCTTAACACCAGGTCAGAGATAAATTTTAAGAAATCATAATTTTTAATAACAGAAAGTCATTTTTATGTCTGCATTGTTAAAGCTGTAAATTTCAGCATAAATAAATGCCTCATAACAACCCCACAGCTGCAGGTTTGGCAATTTTGTGGCAACAGGAATGAAAAATCTTCATCTGTTTTCGTCATATAGTTTTGCTGCAAAGCCTGTTTGGAGAAAAACCCAGGCTTTAAAACCTTGGCCAGAACCTGAGTTGGGCCTTTCAAATGTAGAGGGTAGAAACAGTTCATCTTGCATGATTAAAAATCACAGCGGTATTGTGCATTTGTCAGAATGCAGTCATTTTGATGTATAGTTGGGTTTAAAAATAGTGAAATCAGGGCTGATATAGGTTGTTTTATGAAATATACTGAAAAAATGCTCCCTTGGGGTTTGCATTAAAGGCAAAAGCTTCTTCAAAAGTCTTAGCTTTCTTTCAAGACAAAGCAAGAGAGAATATATGGGAGAATAGTAAAAAAAAAGCAATTTGTGAAAAAACTGCATTAAAAAAAACACTTTTTATATAACAGGAATTGCTAATGTTAGGGTTGCATGGCTTACACCCCTATATGTCAAGATAGTCCTATTAAAAGTTGGTCGGGCTTAAGCAGATGATTCATGCTTGCATGGCAGGTAAAAACTTGGGGAAATGTGCAAAAGAATAAAACTAATCCCTCTCCAGGGAGCGCCTACTGAGTATCTGTGAGGCTTTTATATTCTGCAAAACCACAGTGTTTGGAAGCTACACGCTTTATGTCTCCTAGCCAATATCCTAAGATTGATTTTTCCCTCCTCCACTGAGAAAACAAAATGAATCACGTACAATTACCAAGGACACGGGGAAAAGGGGAATTGGTGGAGTCATAAATATTTATTTGCCCGGCCCTGAGAGTTTGTGCAATTCTATCTGGATTTGCCAAGTTATATTTAAGTGTCTGCATGAATTATATGGGCGGTCCTCGGGTGTCACATTTGTCCACTGTCGCCCTGCATCATTTATGCATTAACATTTATAGATTTATCCATATAACATATTCATGGTGCGATTCCATTATCTTTTAGCGAGGTTCTCCTGATCAAGTGATTGGTTAAATTAAGTTAAATCAACTAGGATCTCACTGAGGGTGAAATATGTTCACAGTCAGAATTTATCATGAAACTGGCTTTTGGGTCTTTCTTGCTATCAAACACATAAAAGTGATGTCAGATCTGTTTATGTGGGTAATGATTTTTGAAATGAGAAGCAAATAAAAAATAGTATTAAATGATTCTGGGTAAAATAACCTGTTAAAGTGTAAAATTAAATCAAATTGATAAAGGCAGTATAGTTCTCACTTTGTTGTAGTAATAACTACTTTATGTTTAAATACTAATAATAAATGTGTATATGTAGCTGAGATGACTAATAAAATATGCCAGGGTCAAAGTTCAAACTAATCTTCTCTCTGTTACAAGTTCAAGGTTCGAATGCTATGCTAGATGAAACTAAACTCAATCTCAAAAGTCTACACACCCCTGTCAAATTTCCAAATTAACGTGATATTAAAAAATATAGGACCACAGTGAAAAGAACTGGTGATAAAAACAAGACTAAAACGGGTTATGGGGACTGCCAAGAGGTTGACATCAACACCAAAGAAGCTGTAGGAACTTTGAGTTGTTTTCTACATCCGACAACAATCTCCTGTGTTCTTTGTGTGTCTGGACTAAGAAGTAATGTTGTGTTTCCAAAAGAAATATCCAGGCCAAGCTCAAATACTTACAAATTAGTCATCCTGCAATCAGCAAGTTGTGGGTTCAATTCCAGATTCCTCCTGTCATATGTCGATGTGCCCCTGGGTAAGGCACTTGACCCCAAGTTGCATACCATTGTCCTTGTCAGTGTATGAATGTGTGCACATTTGTGAGTGCGACTGGGTCAGTGTGGCTCCAGTGTAAGCGCTTTGAGTGGTCGATATGACTGGAAAAGTGCTATATAAATTCAGTCCATTCACCATTATGGAAAAAAAACTGTTGTGGTCCGATGAAAGCAACGTGCCTCTTTAGTGCCACTATTCCAAAAAGGTTTGTTTGCCACCAAAAACTAGTTGCTCTACAGGGTTGAACTGAGTTTTCTGTCAAGAAGGATTAAATGAATTACAGTTCCAAACACAAACCTTTTAGGTGTCTTTTTGCAAACACCTGAGACCCAAAACCTTTAGCTGAAGATGAAGCAGGATCTCATTTCTCAGCATTACATTGAATCCCAGTATACCTCGAAATCAAACAATAGAATTGCTTTATATGAGGAAAAGCCAAATGTGAAGGAGTTGAGTTGAGAGCTAAATCTTACAGGCAATTTGCGGGGTCTACTAAAGAAGGCTTTGGACAAGAGATGTCCTCCCAATCTGATTGATTCAAAGAACTTTATTTGGAAAAACTTGAACATCGCTGCCCAACAATGCTGCCCAACTTTGTGTTGGTTTATCAGATAAAATCCAATGACGTTTGTTGTTGTAACGTGACAGAATATGAGACCTGATGCTGAGTCTAAATGAGGGCTACTGTATGTGTAGCTTGCTACTGGAAATCCCCTCACTTAGAACGTTTTTCTAATGCTATAGTCTTGATAAGATGATAGAACTAGATTATGAGTACTGCTGCCGGATAGTAACAATAGTGTTAGCTTGTACCATAGCATGATCTGTGCCTAAAACTTTTTTTAAAATCCTTTCGTCATTTTGTGTATTGTCCTTGTTCTCTCTTCCCTTCAGGGTCACCAACATCTTTTCTCTAAAAAGAAACGGTGGCCAGTCACTACATCTATACCCATTTCACCAACAGGCCTCACAAAATCTTCACGAGGACTGACCGCCCAGGACAAACGAGCTTCTCCAGTCACTACAGCACACGTGAGAACTCTGAGAAGCATCAGCTGAGCCGCTCGATACACCATCAGCAATGAGCTTTCACCGCAGACAAATTCACAAGGTCATCATTGAAAAAAACCCACGAGGAACGATTATCAGTGGAGCACTGAAGTACCTGGCCTTTTTTTGTTGTTCGTGTCATCCACCACCTGATTTCTAAAGGAAGGATCCTTGAAAATCTTTTAATTTGTAACTTTGTGACTGGGTTCAAACTTGTGAGAGGTTCTTTTAAAAGTCAGCTGCTTTATCTTCATTGCAATCCCCTTCATGAAGCTGTAATAACCCAGCCTCTTTTCTTTAATGACACTTTGCTGCTAAAGAGTTGTGAATTTACTGAGGCTTAGCCAGATGATCTCACCCATCAGATTATAGCCTTTAACACCTTTCTCTCGTTTGACTCGGTGAAACTTTATGAGGCTAAGGACACCACAGGACCATCACTGGGAAGCAGTGTGACAGTCAAAGAGGAAAAAACAGGTATAAGTTGCTTCCTCAATGAAAGACGTTACTATGTGGATGTTTTGGATGACTTAGCTTCTATCTTCTGTTTTTTTTTTTTTTTACGTGGTGCAAACATAGACTAGAAGAGTAGTTTTTGTCAATGAACCTCACACAAAAATTGTCCACGCCACCAGGAGCATTTAGCAGATGTGGACCCCCAGCTCATTTTGTGTGTTTTGGGAGATGGTGCATGTTTGCATCTGTCCGTGTGAGATTCTTTGTTTGTCTGAGTGTATGTGTGTGTGTGTGTGTGTGTGTATGAGTACATCAGGAAATACACTGTGAAATAAGTCCTACCCAATGCATTATTCATACTCTTGTATATTTTAGGGACAAGCCCAGACCAGAGCTCACCATCTGGCGAAAAGAATTTTACAGATGTTGGATCTCGTTCAAATCCTCGGTTTAACCTTCTGCTTTTTCTTGCTTTCCTTCTTCTTTCGTATTTACGGATATTTATACTGAAACAACAAATGATTGAAGCTGGTCAAAGATCACAATACGTCACATAGGTTAAATCCTGTAATCAATCTCTGTTCATGTGATTAAATGTATTTCTGAATCCTGTCGAAATTGAATATATTTTGATATCAGATGTTTTGGGCCAGCTCTTTGCAGGATGTGGTATTTGCAGATTTAGATGATAGCGTGACTTATTTTAAAAATGTGTATAGATCCATATATATCCAGCAAATATATTTTATGTTCTTATTAAAGGGCAACTGTTTTTTATTTGGGTGGACACAAAAACATTAGCACATTTAACCTGAACATTGTAATATTTGTTAAAATTTTATCCTGCATTCTAAAGAATATTTTATTTTACGTTTGTAGTTCTGGCAGGAAGACAGGAACTGTCCGCTTTATTATGTTGAGGTGTTTTTGTTAATGTGTCCACTGCATTTGTTTAATTTCTTTCTACTGTAAAACAAAAAATATCCTGTACATCTCCATTCACTGTGTGGATTTGAGGATATAAATAGAGTGTCTGTTTTTTAAGGAACTTTGTGTATTTGTGTGAACTGTTTTACACCACTTAAAGCCTGTGGGGTGTGACAGTTTTGTAGACAGTAAAATCACTTGTTCAAATAGCTGTTTAGGCTTCAGAACTTGGTTTAAGGTATAATGTGGACAAAGGCTTGCAAGAAATACAAAATAACAAGTGTGTTTGTGAGAGAGTGGCCAGTGCGTTTGTTATTTCCAGGTCAGCTATGATCTGTATAGTGAGAAAATATTAATTTCCAACTTATCACATGGTTTTGATTTCATGCTGCCTTTTTAATCACTCCTTTGGTTTGCACTCAGTGTAAATAAATTGTTGCTTTGATTTGACTCACTGTCACTTTGGGTGCTGCTGCAGATTGACTGTAGTTTGAGGAAGAAATTAAAAATGTTTCATTCTGATAGTAAATAAAACTAGGCAGGGCCGTGGTGGTGGTCTTTATATAAAAAAATGTCTTTATGGTTAAACCCATAACCTCATCTAATATGCTTTTTTACATAGGCCAACATTTATTGCAAGATAAGAAGTAGTGTGACGGAGGCTTAAAGTTTAAAACATGGAAAAAGATACATTAGATCTAATTGGTTTTATCTAAAATGTGGTTATGACTTTCAAACACAGGTGGGTGTAAAGACAGTTTTAGATAGGCTATTTGGAAGTCAAAGGCTGAAATCCTTATTTATTTTTAAAGTATTTTGATAAAATTGAAAGTCATTGGCAGTTAAAACACCTAAGCTGTTTTAAAATGTAGAGAGAACCAAACAGATGTACACAGTGGTGAAAGACCGTCTGTTGACCTATTCTGTTGAATATGAAATAATAAGCTTAAAAAAAACTACTTGTAGTTTTTTTTTTTAAATAAACCTTTCCCTCAAGAAGATCCACAAAGTCAGTTGTGCAGAATATTGTATGATTTTTACCATTCTGCTCTCTGTAAAGTAATGTTGATGACTAGATATTTATCTAGGTTAGCTGCCCTAACTTAAGTGGTTTGTGTTGATGTACAGAGTAAAGCTGCCATCACATTGTTTCTAATTTTGCTACATCTGTTGGCTTTTATAAAAACAATTTTAACATAAAAAAGTATGCCCATTTTGTAAAAACTTAAAGTCTTAAAATTCCTTTGAAATTTGCTTATGATGTACCTGAATTTTGATTAGTATGTGTAATGGAAAGAAGGCTGCTAAATTTACAGTGTGTTACTGCCTACTACTTGATCAGCATGCAGTATGTTCCTTATACCATGTCATCACCATCTTTAAATGATATGTAATCATCTTAGGATAAAGGTTCAATGTTATATACATAAAGTCTGAGTGCCCCTTAGTGATCAAATAATTATTTGCTAAATTATGGGTGAGAATGTCCTGCTGCTGGACCCACCTCAAGCATGGAGCATGCAGAGGTGTGTAACTTTTCATCAACCAAACAGAGCTTTTGTTTAACATTGTAGGAGGTTAAGTAACATTAATATTGGGTGACTGCTTGGAGTTCTGGACCATTAGGAGTTATGTATGGTGTATAATGTACTAAATATTATATATAGTTATATATTATATAAAAATTTTTTTTTATATATATATATTATAATATATAAAAGGGTGTAAGAAGAGGCTGCTGAAGTATTATTTACTTGAAGCCACATATCTTTGTGCGCCACTGAAACCCAAGCAAATTCACAACAATGTGATGTGGGTATAACTCTTGAAGCTTGCTGTTAAGCTTATTTCAAAACGTGTCACCCTAGAAACAAAGATCAGAACAAAAATCTAAAACAGCCAAAACAGTTACACAGCTGAATGACAACTTGTAGCCCCAGGTAAGAATGGAAATGCTATTCTATACTACATGAGACTAGTCAAACAACTTTGTATAGTCTTTATAATCATAATAATAAAATAAAAGTTTACACCACAAATATTTGAGGTTTTGAAGCCATAGTTTTTTTGTTGTTTTTAAGCATACAGTAGCTTGACATGCAATCAGGCTGATGCCTATTTATGGGAGCACAAATGACCAAACTAAAACTCATTTTCATTAAACTACCAGTAATAAAGAGATTATAATAAATGGTGAGGCACATTGTTGCATTTTGAACCACCCCCCCCCCCCTTATAATGCTATTCATCTTAGACTTATTAGTGCAAACATAATTATTAATTGTTCCCTGAATCCCTTAAAAGACTGAGAAAAAAATCCCCTCCCTCCAAGCATTATCGATTGTTTTATTGATATTGCTCATATTTTTGGTTAAACCTTTGGGTTGTAATAGTAAATAATGTCTGATATAAGACTGGTCAAAATGTAGTATTATTCATTGCCTTTAACAATATTTCAGTTGGCTGGAAAAGCTCTTAGACGTGTGGATTCTGCAGTTGCTGCTGTGCCAAATGTTCCCACTCAACTCCCACTCAGGCAGAGATGTTCTTTCAACGCAAGCCCAGCTGCTTGCTTCCTTCCAGTTTAAATTTCTTGCTTGCTATCTCCAGGTTCTGAACGTGGGCTACTGTCAGGAACAATAGTGAAAACGATTCTCAAGAAGCCATTATTGCAAACTATAACATTCTGGTCATTTAAAACCAACAAACATGTTTGACATAAATGAGCATCCATTCAAGCACTGCTTGCATCTATCCTTTGTAATATGGGAAAGTGTTGTAGAATAAAGACATGAAATTATACTAAAAATGTCCTACTTCATTGAAATAAACCCCCTAAAAATGCCACTGTTATTAACAATATAATATCATGTGGAACGAGACCCATTTCCAGCATCAGCATTGCAGCAGTCACACGCCCTGTATGCCGGATATGTGCATGACTGCTACAGAATTGACAGAACTGCTAATCGCAGCATGTTGCAGCAATGACCCTATAATAACCTTGCTTAATACAATGCAACACTATGGAAACGCTCTGTCTGTGCCAATGTAGATTCACTCACTTTTTGATGTTTCCACCTTAAAGTGAAACTGCCAGCATGACCTACTTTCCAATTTATTTGCATAATAGTGTTCAGAATACTTTGTGGTCTTCATAGAGCATTGAACATTTATTCACAAATGGTTAGTATTTTCTTAAATATGGAAAACAAAATAAAAAACAGTGACACCAGGGTATGAAGGGTTTTAGCAAAACACATTTTGCAATATGCCAACATACAAATCAAGAAAAAAAGACAGTGAAAGCAGCTTAAATATTTTCTTTTTTTCATGGTTTATTGTTACAAGAACTGTTGTGACATGTAAGGTCATTCTTTCCAGTGAGTTACACATGATATTACTTTCATTCATATTCATTGAACTTAAAAAAATATCACTCTTTTTCTCTATTAAGCATTGTCAGTGACATTAGATCTACTTTCAGCAGCTTAATGGGGTGTCCCGCTTCATAGTCAGTGTTATGCAAGTTCATCCTTCACAACACGTTTTGCTCAACCAGATTAAAACTGAATTATTCATTTTCATAGTTCTCTGCCTAAAACTTCTGATTTAAATTCACATCCCAACATGAACTTCACATTTATTTATAATTTTTGAGATATGATTGTCTACACAATGTTAAAATGCAGTGTCATGACTTGATTAGCATATTAAAATTGGAATAGCGAAATAGTATAATATGGGCCTCCCCCTTCCCAGCTCCAAGCAGCCTTCACTGTCCTACCTCCCTAATCTCTAATGAATCTGAGAACCATCTGTGCTACTGTGTGTCCTTCTCGAAAATCAGAATCAGCTTTATTGCCAAGTTCGTACATACAACAAACAAGGAATTTGACTCCAGTACACTTTGCTCTCTGGGTTTTTTTTTTGCCTTATATATTCTGCATATATCTTTATGTCCTTAAATACATATATACAATATACACATATACAAGATGGAATTGCGACTTCAGTATGAGGTTGTTTGGTACTCTATTATTCTCTCTGCAGACCTGATTATTTGTTGTAGTCTGGACCTGTGCTGTTTTGTGGATGAGCCAAACCACACTGAGATGGATGAAGACAGGACAGACTGAATGATGGCAGTGTAGAAGATGACCAGTAGCTCCTGTGGAAGGTTGAACTTCTTGAGTTGCTTCAGCAAGTACAGTCTCTGCTGGGCCTTCTTCCGAACAGTGTCTATGTGTGAAGACCATCTCAGGTCCTCAGAGATGGTGGTTCCTAGGAACCTGAAGTGGTCCACAGCTGACATGGTGTTGTTGAGGATGGTGAGGGGGATGTATGGGGATGGTGTTCTCCGAAAGTCCACCACCATTTCCACAGTCTTGAGTGGGTTGAGTTCAAGGTAGTTCTGACAACACCAGTGTACCAGCCAATCCACCTCCTGTCTGTATGCAGACTCATCACTGTCCTGGATCAGTCCAATGACAGTGGTGTCGTCTACAAACTTCAGGAGTTTCACGGACGAGTCCGATGAGGTGCAGTCATTTGTGTACAGAGAAAAGAGGAGAGGGGATAGAACACACCCCTGGGGGGCACCAGTACTTATTGATCTTCTGCGGGCGAAGATGCTCCCCAGTCTCACCTGCTGCTGTCGGTCTGACAGGAAGCTGTTGATCCACTGACAAGTGGAGGCTGGGACGTTGAGCTGGCTGAGCTTCTGGTGGAGGATGTCTGGTATGATGGTGTTGAAGGCCGAGCTGAAGTCTACGCACAGGATCCTGGCGTACGTCCCTGGACGGTTGAGGTGTTGCAGAATGAAGTGTAGACCTAAGTTAACAACATCATCTGCCGACCTGTTTGCTCGGTAAGCAAACTGCAGGGGGTCCAACAGGGGGCCTGTTATGTCTTTCAGGTGCTTCAACAGCAGCCGCTCAAAGGATTTCATGACCACAGACGTCAGGGCTACAGGCCTGTAATCATTTAATCCTAGGATGGTGGGTTTCTTGGGCACTGGTATGATGGTGGATCGTTTGAAGCAGGAGGGGACCTCACACATCTCCAGTGACTTGCTGAAGATCTGGGTGAAGATCGGAGCGAGTTGATTTACACAGGCTTTCAGGCATAATTGGGAGATGTTATCAGGTCCTCCAGCTTTCTTTGTTTTCATGCGCTGAAAGAGCCTATTTACATCTTCCTCTGAGATCTTTAGTGCAGGCAGAGGATCTGAAGGTAGGGGGTTGGTTGTTTTACGGGTCGAATTTGTTCCTGAATGGGATGTGGAGGAGATGGTTTGAGGTGTGAACGGCTTCCTGTCATGTCTGCAAAAATGTGAAACTAATAATGTTTGATCCACTAGCAACTCTAAAGGTGAGGAATATGTAGTCATACAAGGTTGCATTTGAGAATCAGAATCAGAATGAATTAGAAATGGTCTCTGCTGATGTAGCATTTTGACAAACTAGCTGTTGACGTCAGTGGTCCTCAGTGGGGAGACTCCTGTGGGTTTCCTTTGTACCATCTCACTGAGGTAGAGTGCCTCAGTGGGTAGTTTCTGTGTATCTCTGTACTGAGAGCCCTGCTATTAGAGTGCAGGAATTCCAGACAGACAGAACAGACAGAAAGAAGAAAATCCAACCTAGCATCGATGGCCTATTTTTGTCATGAATTGTCTTGTAATTCATCTTGTGGACATGGTAACTAGGTTAAAGACCTAATCTTTAAATACAGGTGGGCTTTTAATGTGTTTTTTCATATACATTAATAGATTTTTTCTCTGTTTGCCTGCTATACATAACTTTGCTGGTGTCTTCTATTAGTAGAAATTCAGATTCGTTGGTTCTGGAGGATTAAGCTGACAACTCCGAGAGGGACCAAGACCAAAATGGACTTCTACAATCTTTAAACAACTCTGACTGGACATAATATTAACAGGGCCCAGCTAGAGTCCTGACTAAAATCTGATAGAGAATCTGTGGAGGAAGCTAAAAATGAGGTTGATGGTAAGAAGTGCGTTCCAAACTCAAACAGTGGGAGATCATCATCGAAGATAAATAATCAAAATACCATTGGAAACATGCAAAACGTTGGTCATCATTATAAGAACTGTTTGGTTGGTGTTATGTATATACATATTTTTTCTATTGAATATTGAGAAGGGTATAAATAATTTTTGACATGCCAATAAAAAAAAAGGTTTAATAAAAACAAAACAGATAAATTATGTTTTTAAATCTCATACTCATTTTAAGTGATTTTGGGCCAAAACAAATCAAAAACCACCCTAATGTCTGGCACACTCCTAAATATCCTTCGCATGTTGAAGACCCCATCCAAAGCTGCCTTTTAACCTGTTAAGCTCTAAGCGTTTTCGAAACATTTACCACCTGAAATTACATACTGGAAATAAATCATGTATAGCACCACAGTTATAAGGTCTACATGCATTCCTTACCTGTGTAAGGGTAAGACATAAAAGAATATTTTTCAAGCGGAAGAACTATTGCAACTGTTACTGTGTATGATTTATTTGCGAAAAAAAACAATTAAACACACCACACAGTTTAACCCTCCGGTGGGTTGGTCGGCCATAACAGAAGCAAATGAATACTTACAGAGGAAGTATGGGTAGGAGGAGGTGAGCCACCAATGATGGTCCTGTGTCAAACTTACTCAGAATGAAACACCCAGTGTTTTTGGTCAGAGTAACCATCCAACATAAAAGTAAAATCGTTTAAAAAGCAGAAATATTGCAGCAGTTTACTATATTTTTGTTTGCATATTGATGTTTTACTTTGCGTTACTTCTCTAGTAGACAATTTATTGACTGGAAAAGTCTGACATGTTCTTAATGCATGTTTCACTCATGAAGACCATTGGTGGTGCGCCGCCTCCTACCTCATTTACTGTGTGAATAATTATCAGTTTTTGTGTAAGTAATCCTCTGATGCAAACAGTAAATAGTTTAAAGGTTCACAAAAAAGTGTTCCCATAAACCGCCAAGATGTATTTGAGATTTGACCAACTAATCTGGTTCATAATAACTAAAGACCCCAAGAGAGTTAATACAGGTATGATGTTAACTGCCTGAAATCTTTTAGAAGAACCTCACTTTGAAAATCCTGGAGTTTAGGATAATCCTTTAATGCCTACCTTTTTATCTAACAGTGGATCTGTTGAGGTTCTACAAGCGTTATCAGGTTTTCCTATAAAAAGTAACTGTGTCTGACCTGGTAGGAACTCTTCTTAAAACTATCTGGGGCAAGATTGACTGGTATCTCCACACTGCAGGCCATCACCATTGTTTTACTCTAGCCGCTGAGTTGTCCTCATCCACGTTGGATCCCTGGCCGAGCTTAATGAGACACAAACATACCCCTGAGGCTCACGCTGACTTCCTAAATGCTGGGCTTTGTTGAACAACAGCACAATATAGCAAAATTACCACTTATACCCACATAAAAATCTATTTAATGATCCATTAGCTTAGCATAGGGGTAATGAAATACCAGAGATAATTTGCAGGGGACTTCAAGTTATAAGCTAATTGTCAATAACTGCCAATAAAGAACACTTACAGGGTTTTACAATACAGAAACTTTGCACAACTTTCTAATGTATTTAGTTGAGAATTTTTATGAGAGGCAGTTCTTTATTTCGAAAGAAAGATCTTTAAATGCTGTATGTTCATCTTGGGAGCCGTCGTCTCATAAAATCTGCTTACCCATCTCTGAAACTAAGAGAAAGCAATTAGTTCTTCCAAATAAGCAACACAGGAGTGATTTCAAAAAACCCTACTCATAGATTGGGTAAAAACAGCAATACAAACAAACATAATAACAGAATTACTTTGAGCAGACTGGATTGGCCGAATATTACTGTTAAGTTTCAGATTATTGTTTCATATTTGTCCCCAATTTATTGTTTAAACACAAAACCCTGCTGTCAATGAATGAATTGGCAAACTACAGGGGTTGGACAATGAAACTGAAACACCTGGTTTTAGACCACAATAATTTATTAGTATGGTGTAGGGCCTCCTTTTGCGGCCAATACAGCGTCAATTCGTCTTGGGAATGACATATACAAGTCCTGCACAGTGGTCAGAGGGATTTTAAGCCATTCTTCTTGCAGGATAGTGGCCAGGTCACTACGTGATACTGGTGGAGGAAAACGTTTCCTGACTCGCTCCTCCAAAACACCTCAAAGTGGCTCAATAATATTTAGATCTAGTGACTGTGCAGGCCATGGTAGATTTTCAACTTCACTTTCATGTTCATCAAACCAATCTTTCACCAGTCTTGCTGTGTGTATTGGTGCATTGTCATCCTGATACACGGCACTGCCTTCAGGATACAATGTTTGAACCATTGGATGCACATGGTCCTCAAGAATGGTTCGGTAGTCCATGGCAGTGACGCGCCCATCTAGCACAATTATTGGGCCAAGGGAATGCCATGATATGGCAGCCCAAACCATCACTGATCCACCCCCATGCTTCACTTTGGGCATGCAACAGTCTGGGTGGTACGCTTCTTTGGGGCTTCTCCACACCGTAACTCTCCCGGATGTGGGGAAAACAGTAAAGGTGGACTCATCAGAGAACAATACATGTTTCACATTGTCCACAGCCCAAGATTTGCGCTCCTTGCACCATTGAAACCGACGTTTGGCATTGGTATGAGTAACCCAAGGTTTGGCTATAGCAGTCCGGCCGTGTATATTGACCCTGTGGAGCTCCCGACGGACAGTTCTGGTGGAAACAGGAGAGTTGAGGTGCACATTTAATTCTGCCGTGATTTGGGCAGCCGTGGTTTTATGTTTTTTGGATACAATCCAGGTTAGCACCCGAACATCCTTTTCAGACAGCTTCGTCTTGCGTCCACAGTTAATCCTGTTGGATGTGGTTCATCCGTCTTGGTGGTATGCTGACATTACCCTGGATACCATGGCTCTTGATACAGCACAAAGACTTGCTGTCTTGGTCACCGATGCGCCAGCAAGACGTGCACCAACAATTTGTCCTCTTTTGAACTCTGGTATGTCACCCATAATGTTGTGTGCATTTCAATATTTTGAGCAAAACTGTGCTCTTACCCTGCTAATTGAACCTTCACACTCTGCTCTTACTGGTGCAATGTGCAATCAATGAAGACTGGCTACCAGGCTGGTCCAATTTAGCCATGAAACCTCCCACACTAAAATGACAGGTGTTTCAGTTTCATTGTCCAACCCCTGTACATACATTCTGAAAACAAGTCATTCAAACTAGAGGAGCATTTCTGCTAAATCGATAAATAGACTCAATCATGTCTTCAACACTTGGAGGTTTGCTCACTGCCAAACCCTTCCACAGAGCGGAGGGGGGTGGGGGGGTGAGGGAGAAGGTATAAAATGGTTGTTTTGCAGGAGCAACATGCAGCTAATTTATCATTCTCCTGGGGTCAAGCGACGCTCCCTCGGTTGTGAATTTTATTGCTGTTTTTTTATGGATCTTAATAAACTCTATTTTGCTCCAAGCATTTATGCAGAAGAGCACAACATCCTTCACTCACCTCATTTGGTGAGTCAAGGAGAAAGGTGCCAGAGCCAAATCTGACCACTGGAGTCATCAGTTTCTCTGACTATTAGGACACACTGGGCTGAAATATTGATTTATTGGGGAAAGTTTGGGAGTTAATGTTGTACTCTTAAATGTATAGCACCAGTCATAAATTCACACTCATCATCACCATGATTGTCAGATTCATTTGACCGCTGTTATTGTTTATTTGAACTGGATGTTTTTTCTAGGATGTACTGATTACAAAACATGCAGCTTCTACTATTTAAAAAATAAAAACTAGTAGCACAAGTTTGAATTTATTCCGGATCTTCCCACAACCTCAAAGAGTCAAAATGATGGATGCACTCTTACTAATATTTGGTTAAAAGTCCTTAAGTATGAGGCAGAGCAACCACACACTTTTTTCAGCCACAAAAAGTTCTGGTATAATCCTGACCTGATACTTGACCACTTTTTTTTCATAAAAAATGAAAACGGTAATTTTAATTGGTTGCTTTTCTGGCATAAACAAGACTTTTAAGCATTGATTATTGAATATTAGGTTTTTGAGGTGAGGGCCCTTACTGATGAATTTCAAGGTGATTCTCCCGCTTAATTATTCCACATGTGCGTTGCACTAGACCCTCAGCTCGATGCTTCCGCCAACATGCCTGAGTGTTGGTGCAGTGTTCTTAGGTTAAAAACCCTCACTTTGACTCCCCCTAATATTCTTTTTTTTGATTGTTACGAAATAGCTAATTTCTTGTTTTGTGTGTGCTTGTCTATGAGAGTTATTTCAGTCATTCTTGAAAGTAGCCACTTTGCAGCAAATTTTTATGAGATCAGTTTTGTGATGGCCATTCTGAAACATTGACTTTCTTGTCCTTAAACTACTTTGTAACTAATTTTGCAGTATTATTCAGGTCATTGTCAGACTAGCTTCGGGTAGCATCTGATTTTTGTTCTTGGGTTGATACACACTTGTATCTTTGAATATAATTGTTTGAACAGATGAACGTGGCACCTTTGGGTATCTGGAAATTATACCCAGTGATGAAGCAGAGGAAAAATAAGTGTGTTTGAGGTGTTGCCTTAAAATACATCCACAGGTGTGCCTCCAGTTAAATCAAATGTTGTCAGTGTACAAAGTTTACAAAGTGTAACAGCATCATCTTGGATTTTAGAAATTGTTTAAATTATAATATTAGTGTATGTACATCACAGACTTAGAAAATTCCAATAACTAAATATTACAAAACCTTTTGGAACATATGTTATCGGGGCTTAATGGTGACTAACATGGAATTCGGTTTTATGTTTTGAGAATTTGTGTGCATACTTTAGTAATTTGTCACCAAGAAAAATGATCTTTATTATTGTAACAACCTAAAAATCCAGTCTGAAAGCATTATGGGAATATGAAATGCGCCATTTGGAAAAAGCTGAGGGTGACATTTTACCACTGACCTTTTTAGAGAGCAGGAAATTCACCCTGATGAGTGTATAGATCTTCACGCAGGCCCACTGACTTGCTTATTGAATTTTAAGAGGCTGACTGACACCATTTAACACTGAGGTCAATTCATCACATGATTGCTTCCCACCACATCTGTCTCCTCCGATCCCCCGCCCAGCATCGCAACAATTAAAAGACCTACTGCAGAGGACTCTGCCGTTTTATTTGAACACTCATTGCCTTTGTACTTAACAGCGTCTACCCATTCCTGGGAACACAAAGCACACCCAGATGTCACAGAAGAGGCTTGAAGCTCAGTCAAGGATGCAAACAAACACAAATTTTATTACTGCAAGAGCAAGGCAACCTCAGAAACTCAAAGACAAATACAAAGTCATGTGAAGAGCAGCATCTAATCAGCTGTAATTTCAATTGAATGATGAAATAAAACACAATAAGTTCATTATGCATATTATAAGAAACCAAAGCAGCAGTGCATTGATTCTGTGATTGTGGTATTCACTAATGAAGTGGAGGACAAAGATAAGCAACAACATATTTTTTATTTGCCTCAAAAAGTTTAGGGTGAAGATGAAATGATTCATTTTACAAGTATTCCTTGCAAAAGTATTCACATTACAAACACAAATACACACATGGACAAAATTGTTTGTACCCCTCGGTTAATGAAAGAAAAACCCACAATGGTCACAGAAATAACTTGAATCTGACAAAGGTAATAACGAATAAAAATTCTATGAAAATGAACAAATGAAAGTCAGACATTTCTTTTGAAACATGCTTCAACAGAATTATTTTAAAAAATAAACTCATGAATCAGGCCTGGACAAAAATGATGATACCCCTGAAAATAATGTGACCAAAGGGACATGTTAAATCAAGGTGTGTCCATTAATTAGCATCACAGGTGTCTACATTCTTGTAGTCAGTCAGTGGGCCTACATATAGGGCTACAGGTAGTCACTGTGCTGTTTGGTGACATGGTGTGTACCACACTCAACATGGAAAGAGTTGTCTCGGGAGATTAGAAAGAAATTATAAAGCATGTTAAAGTTTATAAGACCATCTCCAAGCAGTTTCATGTTCCTGTGACTACAGTTGCACATATTATTCAGAAATTTAAGATCCATGGGACTGTAGCCAACCTCCCTGGACTTGGCCGCAGGAGGAAAATTGATGACAAAACAAAGAGACGGATAATACGAACGGCAACAAAAGAACCCAGAAAAACTTCTAAAGAGATTAAAGGTGAACTTCAAGCTCAAGGAACATCAGTGTCAGATCGCACCATCCGACGTTGTTTGAGGCAAAGTGGATTTAATGGGAGAAGCCCAAGGAGAACACCATTGTTGAAAACAAATCATAAAAAAGCCAGACTGGAATTTGCCAAACTACATGTTGACAAGCCACAAAGCTTCTGGGAGAATTTCCTATGGACAGATGAGACAAAAATTGAACTTTTTGGCAAAGCACATCAGCTCTATGTTCGCAGACGGAAAAATGAAGCATATGTAGAAAAGAACACTGTCCCTACTGTGAAACATGGAGGAGGCTCTGTTATGTTCTGGGGCTGCTTTGCTGCATCTGGCACAGGGTGTCTTGAATCTGTGCAGGGTATAAGGAAATCTCAAGACTGTCAAGGGATTCTAGAGAGAAATGCGCTGCCCAATGTCAGAAAGCTTGGTCTCAGTCGCAGGTCATGGGTCTTGCAACAGGATAATGACCCAAAACACACATCTAAAAACAACCAAAAATGGCTAAGAGGAAACATTGGACTATTCTGAAGTGGCCTTCTATGAGCCCTGACCTAAATCCTATTGAGCATCTTTGGAAGGAGCTGAAACATGCCGCCTGGAAAAGGCATCCTTCAAACCTGAGACAACTGGAGCAGTTTGCTCATGAGGAGTGGGCCAAAATACCTGCTGAGAGGTGCAGAAGTCTCATTGACAGTTATAGGAATCGTTTGATTACAGTGATTGCCACAAAAGGTTGTGCAACAAAATATTAGTTAAGGGTACCATCATTTATGTCCAGGCCTGTTTCATGAGTTTATTTTTTTAAGTAATTCCGTTGAAGCATGTTTGAAAAGCAATGTCTGACTTTCATTTGTTCATTTTCATAGAATTTTTATTCATTATTACCTTTGTCAGATTCACGTTATTTCTGTGACCATTGTGGGTTTTTCTTTCATTAGAGGGGTACCAACAATTTTGTCCACTTGTGTATATTATATTCAGACTTTTTGTGACAGATTACCACAAAGTAATGCAAAATCAGTGAAAAGGATGCATTAATCAAATTGCATCTGAAAAACATCTGAAAAGTGTGGCATGCATTTGTATCCAGCCCAATAAAAAAAAAAAATAATATTTGTCTCTTGATTGGTAATTAGACTCCAGATGAGTGCAATTTAATTTCAATGTAAATCCAGTTGTTTGATGAAGGCCTAAGGGGTTTGTTAGAGAACATCAGTGAACAAACAGCATCCTGAGGACCAACTTTATCCCTGATCACAGACAGGTCAGGGATGAAGGTGTGGAGAAACTAACACTGCACATCACCCTGACAAAACCGTCCCCTCTGTGAAACATGCTGGTGACAGCACGATGCTAGTGGGATTTTTATCTTCAACTGGAACAGACAAGCTGGTCAGAATTGATTGGAAGTTAGATGGAGCTAAACACAGGACAATCCTGAAAGAAAAGATGTTAGACTCAAAAAGACATAAAATTAGGTAGAGGTTTACTTTCCAGCAGGATGGTGAACCTAAACCCACACCCAGAGCCACAGTTGAGTGGCTTAGATCAAAGCTAAAATGCATGTGTAAGAATGAGCCCGTCAAATTTCAGGCTGATATGTAATTGACATGCTTTGACAAATCTGATGTTCTCCTAATCAAAGCTGACTGAGCTTGAGAGATTTTGCAAAGTAAAATGGGCAAATATTTCAGTTTCTTGATCTGCAAATTTGACCTACCTTGAATGACTTGCAGTTGTAAATGTAGCAAAACGTTCTTGATCGAAAAGAGATGTAAACCACACTTTACAGATTTTTGTTGTATACCTTACCCTTTACAACTATGCACTATTTTTATTGGCTTGTGACTTACAACTCCAATAAAAAGCAATGAACTAAAATGTATTAATTTTTTGGCAAGACAATGTAAACCTATTCAAGTAAATTTGGGTGTATAAGTTAAAGATTCCTATCAATTTAGACTTCAGTGCTCAGTGCAACAGTAGAACAAATTCCTTTTTCTATCATTTTAAACAAGATAAGATCATCAGATATGAAATAAATGTCAGAAATGCATAAAAAGATTATTCCTTTGTTGGCAGCCTGTCATTGTCAGCTTTGATTAGCTAAACTTCTGCTGAGAGAACTGATTTGACCCCCTGACTTCAGTTTGTGGTCCTCTGGAATTTGGCTATGACAGATTGAGGGTGTCAGGAGCTATGAGTGTGTGTGTGTTTGTGTGGGTATGTCTGCATGTGTGTGTGTCTGTGTTTTGCATATTTGAATGCTAGTAAATGTGCCTGTGCATGCGTGGGGTGTGTGTTCAAGTGTGTGTGTGTACCCATTTACCTTTGTGAATCACAGCATGCTTGCGTTGTGTTTATTTCTGTCAGCACTGTATGTCAACGCTAAGTGAAAATGCATACATATGCTGTCCTAAATGTGTGTGTGTGTGTGTGTGTGTGTGGGTGTGCAGTTGAAATGAGAGGCTGAGTGTACCATGGCCTGATCTCATCTGCGAATCACATGTCTCCTATCAGTCTGACAGCACTGAGGCAAGCCAAATCAATACCCTGAGGGCCTCCAACTCAGGCAGCTGAACAGCACAGACGGAAACAGACATCCTAGACACTAAGAAGGGGAGCAAAATGGGAGTTTATGGGAGATGGAGAGAGATAAAGTGATGGATGAAACTCAAATCTAACATTTACTTTGCATCTGAGTTGTCCCTTATTTGATCTGCAGTAGTGTGCAAAAAGTTTGAACCACCCTTGATACTTTCTCTCCTTGCATTTGTGTAACCTTTTTTTGGGTGTTTTTTTCACCTGCTTTCGGCACAGCCCCAGTCCCTGACTTTTACAACAGATCATGCAGTGTGAACTGAAAAAATGAACAAGTCACATAAGTCAATGACAAAAGAAGAAGTGTTACTTCTACAAACAGTATCTCCAGAATACACAGGATCTGGAAGTGATGTTTGACACAGGAACAAAGAAATACACCCTCCTTCAGCTGATCATCTACTCCATTAGTTCACAACTAATAGCTCTTCCAGAATCCCCTTGTAAGTGATTTAATGCTATTGCTTTCCATCATACTGTTAACTTTGGTATCTATTATTGATTTATCTAAAGACATCTGAGTAAACTGGTTGCTATGGGTCAACACAATACTGTTTTTCCTCTGTTTTGGGAACCTTTTATGTCTTAATTAATCATAGCTCAGAATTAAAAGTCTTAACAAGCAAAGAACAAAAACACATTTTGGTCGGGTGCTGCATTAGGGATGAGTGAAAAGCAGTCAAATTCCAGTTTAAGAGAAAAATTATTTATCCAGAGCACTTTAAAGTGGAACTAAACCTCATGTAAATGAATAACTCTGCCCCCAGAGAAATTTTGAAAAATGCAACCAAAGTGGGCAGTACCACGAGTAAGGATGAGCGGAGGGGATTAAGTGGGGCTGTGGTTAGGAAGACAAGGGAGAATGGCAGTATCTGTGGCAGGCCGTTTTAACATATAATTGGCTTCGTCTGTCTATGTCCAATTATATTCTGGAAATCTAAAAATGAGTTTTGACTAGTCACAACGACATTTTGACAAATGAAGACATCTATATTGACATTCTGACTAGTAAGAAGAACCATTCAAGATGTCTTCAATCACATTTTTATCAAAATGCCTTTCACGATATCTCAAATGATGTCACTAGATTCGTCATTAGAAGGGTCAAACATCCATAGTTACAATTAAGGATATCTCAAACTCAATTATTGGTTGTCAAAATTACATTTTTTGATATTTTTAAAGAAGTTACGTGTAAGACCCCCTAGTGCTGCTACTGAGCTGTCCAAACTGTTGCCTACTGAATTTTGGGTGGCTGCAATGGTAATTTAAGATATCTGAAATGCAAAGGCTGTCTAGATAAAAAATGTTTGGAGATTTATTGGAGATATCTTAAAAGGAATTTTGACTAGTTAAAAATAGAGTTCAAGATATTGCTAACTTAGTTTTGCCTAGTCATTATTTGCTTTCAAGATATCTGCGATTTAATTTGCACTGGTCAAATCTTAGTTTCAGATATCTCGTACTCGTCGTCTTCCGCTTTATCCGGGACCGGGACGCGGGTCAGCAGACTTAGTAGAGACACCCAGACGTCCCTCTACCTAGACACCTCCTCCAGGGGGAGCCCAAGGCGTTCCCAGGCCAGCCGAGATACATAGTCCCTCCAGCGTGTCCTGGGCTGTGTCCTGGGCCTCCTCCCGGTGGGATATGCCTGGAACACCTCCCGAGGAAGGCATCCGATATAGATGCCCGAGCCACCTCAACTGGCTCCTCTTGATGTGGAGGAGCAGCGGCTTTACTCCGAGCCCCTCCCGGATGGCCAAGCTCCTCACCCTATCTCAAAGGGAGTTCCTGGCCACCCTACGGAGGAAGCAAATTTCAGCCGCTTGTATCCGCGATCTCGTTCTTTCGGTCATGACCCAAATTTCATACCCATAGGTGAGGGCAGGAACGTAGACCAACCGGTAAACCGAGACCTTTGCTTTTGGCTCAGCTCTCTCCTTACCACAAAGGACCAGCACAGTGTCCCCATTACTGCGGCAGCCGCACTGATCCAACTTGAGGTACTCAGGGCAGATGTCATCCACCCCCGAAGCCCTGCCACCACGGAGCTTTTTAACCACCTCGGTGACTTCAGCCTGGGTGATGAAAGAGCTGTTTCGACCAAGGAATGTGTGATGGTAGGACTGAGGAGATCCTCGAAGTACTCCTTCCACCGCCGGTGTCCACCACCGGGTTCGGGGATTCTCCTCTTCCAGCGGATCTAACTCACCACCAGGTGGTGATCAGTGGACAGCTCAGCCCCTCTCTTCACCCGAGTGTCCAAAACATGCGGCCGAAGATCTGACGATACGAACCCAAAGTCGATCATCGACCTCTTGTCTAGGGTGTCCTGGTTCCAAGTGCACTGATGGACACCCTTACCCAGAAGTCCAATAATGGAACACCACTCGGATTCAGATCGGGGAGGCCATTCCTCCCGATCACGCCTCTCCAGGTCTCACTGTCGTTTCCCACGTGGGCATTGAAGTCCCCCAGCAGAATAATGGAGTCCCCGGGAGGGGCATCATCCAGCACCCCCGACAGGGACGCCAAGAAGGCCGGGTACTCTGCACTACCGCTCAGCCCGTAGGCTGAAATGTCAGAGACCTGTCCCCAACCCAAAGGCGCAGGGATGCGACCCTCTCATCCACTGGGGTAAACCCCAACACGGGACAGCTGAGCTGGGGGGCAACAAGCAAACCCACCCCAGACCGCCGCCTCTCCCCATGGGCCACTCCTGAGTGGAACAGAGTCCAGCCCTTCTCGAGGAGATGGGTTCCAGAGCCCACGCTACGCGTGGAGGCGAGCCCAACTATTTCTAGTCGATATCTCTCAACCTCCTGCACAAGCTCAGGCTCCTTCCCCCCCAGTGAGGTGACATTCCACGTCCCTAGAGCCTAAGCATCCGGGGATCGGGCCGCCGAGGTCTCCACCTTCGTCTGCCGCCCAATCCTCTTTGCACCGGTTCCCCCCGCAGGTGGTGGGCCCACTGGGGGATGGCTTCACGTCTCTTGTTCGGGTTTGGCCCCACAAGAAGCAACCCAGCCACCAGGCACTCTCCGACGGGTCCTGACCCCAGGCCTGGCATTTAAGCCCCAGACAACATAGCCTCTAGGATCATTCGAGCACTCAAACCCCTCCACCACGTTAAGGTGGCGGTTCAGGGGGGGGGGGGGGATTATGACTAGTCAGAACAAAAAACGAGATATCTGAAATTTCCTTTATTACTAGTCATAATTGAATTGTTGATATCTGAAATATACATTTCAGATGGTCAGTAATTTAATGCAGATATCTTAAATTGGAGCTCCCATACATCTTATGGTAAATCTGATGTCATTAATACAAGTCAGAATGCAATTAGAGATATCTCAAATTGGTATTTTGCCTAGTCCCCCCCTCATCATTGGAGGTTAAGAGAGGCTTTACGGAACCCGGTCGGCCTGAGCCTTATCAGTTCGAGCCGCTAGTTTAAGACGCTGACCCTGCTACGAGGACGTCGGAGTGAACTAGTTTTATACCCGAATGAGGGGGGCTGTGACGTAAGCGTGTACCAAGCTGTACTATTTAAACCAATGGGAACTGCAGTAACTACCGTTCAATCCAAAGAGGACTAAGATCGTTTTAGGACAAATATTGCAGAATTGAACAAGTTTACATGAAATAAAAAAAATAGCGCAGTAACACAAAGATAGCACACTGAAGGCCCAGTTTATACAGTTTATCTGCAAAAAAAGTCTTGGGTTTAGTTCCTCTTGATAGATCACCAAGTTTGGCTGCATGGGAGCAAAATATACTTAGAAAAGAGGAAAGGAAATGTGTTGTAACGATGCTTCTTGGTAAACAATCTTATACTATTGGAAAGCCTTTTTATGTCCTCTAAAATGATGCCACATTTGTTCCCATGAAAAACGTGTCTAACCCTCTCTGCTAATGCCAAACATCTGCTGGTGGAGGCAGTGTGGTGGTGTGGGACAGCATCCTCTTACTGGAAAAACAAGACTTGTCATCATTGGAGGGCATTCTCAATGCAGAGAGATATCCAGATGCGATTCTGCAGTGGGAATCCTGAATCTCCACTGTTAGGGATGTATTTTTCAAGATGTCAATACTTTTGGCCCTGTAATATAACAAATTACATGCAGGCCAAAAACCCAGTTTTGTTTCATCTGAGCAGAACTATTTCTTCCAAATGTTTGCTATGTCCTATAAATGGCTTGTGTCAAACTTCAGACTTCTTATGACTTTTGTGAAAAATAGCTTTCTTCTTGTCTCTCTTTCATAAAATCCTGACTGATGGAGTGCACAGCTACTTTTCTTGTAAAGTGATTGTCACACCTTAGCAGCGGCTCTCTGTAGCTAGCCATGGTATGAAGCTGGTTTTCTTCATGATGCTGCTTGTTCACTAATGTCCTACCATAAAGCTATGAAGCCTTCACAGATACATAAACTATGTTTACTAATTAGGTTACTTCTGAAGGCAATTAGGTTGCACTGGATTTTATTTTGAGGCATTAGAGTCAAGGGGCCTGAATACAAATGCACATCCTGATTTTATGATTTTCATTTGTAAAAAAAAACTAACAACCAATTGTTTATTTTTCTATCAAATACAATTCCAACAAAATGTTAAGTT
This sequence comes from Crenichthys baileyi, assembly GCA_036173005.1. Taxonomy (NCBI): domain Eukaryota; kingdom Metazoa; phylum Chordata; class Actinopteri; order Cyprinodontiformes; family Goodeidae; genus Crenichthys; species Crenichthys baileyi. The sequence continues at coordinate 194,119 of JAHHUM010001191.1, read as the reverse complement.
TGTTGTTGTAATTAGATAAAATGTAAAAAAGTTTAAACAGAATAGATACTTTCGCAAGCCACTGTATATATGGATGATTCAATTCTGGTCTTCTCTGACAGAGGCATATCTAAAACCCTGTACGTTATTATAATGATAGCTTTAGGCTGAATATATCTTATCTAGTTTTGGTTCCATTACAAAAAATGGATGGGAGATATTAACAGCAGTGAGGTGGGATGTAAAATAAAGCTTTAAAGCCTCGGAGGTATTCTGGTCTGGATGCATCAGCAGGTAAGAGTTTTATGTCTTCTATTTCTAGCAAAATATTTCTAGCAAATCAGTCAGCCTGACATACACATATCTAGTTTAAACCCTCTTTTTCAGCATAAGGACATGTGTTTATGTCTTAAATTTAAGTTGTTTTTATTACTCTTGTGGCTATTGGTCATGAAACCAGTCCACACAAAGTGGTACACATGGGAGCACACTTTTTTATGGTCCATTCAAAAAGAAAAAGACAGCACTGTGAAACGAGACACCACCAACGCGTAATGATGGTGCATTTCCCAAAAGATAGAGATGGAGATGGATGGATAGAGTGCGAGAGAAGGGCAGACTGATTCAGCATGTTTTTACTCTGTCCCCTGAGGAGGTCCATGTCCAGATGGCTCATCAGAAAGTATCCTCCCCCTCATCCACAAGAGCCCTATCTCTGATGCAACACAGAGGAGCTTGTTTTTTTTTTCTCCCTGTTCCTCCACACTGTGATCTGTGGGCTTTAATCAGTAGCATTCATCATTTCTTTAATGCACTCCTCAGATGTTTGCTCTGAAGGTTGACCTCTCAATACCCCAAGCAGACAATGGGCATGTTGGTGTTTTTACTGCATGTGTGAAATAATATGCTTAAGTATGTCAACCCTCATAAAAAAAATCATGCAATGCAGTTCATTTACCAGCCACAGGTGTTTAAACGTTGGAGCATATGGTTACAAGGAATATTTATCGGCTGATTCACAAATGGCTGAATACTTTTTTTATTCATTAAGCATCAGGAAGTGCTCGCTTGGGATACAAAATTTAAATTCTTCTCACTTTTCCATCAAGAAAAGAAAAACTGTCCCTGTCAGCAGTGCTGCTTTTCAGAGGCATTTTTAATTTCAACTTATTTGGCATGCAGATCAATGAGTTAGCAACGTGGCGATTGGAATTCCCTGCATGCGGGGACATTTGATCGGAATTTGCACCAAGATCCACGGGACAAGTCGATCAAGGGTAATTCACTATGAAATATCCAGAGTTACGCTTCAGTGGGCGCATCTGGCCACCACCATTCATTTTGTTTAGCTATTCCAATGTGGCAATCAAAATGAATTAGCATGACAATTTAATTTCTGAAAAGGCTGAGGCCGTCCCATTTTGTATTGATGTATTTCAATAAGGCCTTGACAAAAGGGTCTTTGAAACGGACTGTCCCCACCCCACCGCCCCTCCTTCCAGTTGACCTTCAGGTAGCTGTGTCTCTTCTGTGTATGAATGTGGACACTGTAAATGTCCATATCAGCTAGAATCGTTTTTTATCGGTGGAGAGCTGTATTAGTCTGGGCTCTGGAAGGTAAGCACCCAAAGTGATAAAAAAGTCTGAACAGATGATGATTACCATTATAAATCTCCCGAGTGTTGGGCACAGAAGTCGTACTGCTCCTTCTAATCTTGCTCTCAATTTGTTCATGGGTTTAAAATGTTATAATTCTGATGATGAATTGTGTTCAGCAGAATGTAGTATGTGAATGTAAGACAGGGATCTAGAAAAAATCTGCTGTCATTAAACTGTAAAAGTCCAAATAATTCGAGCAAGGATAATGCACAACAAATCAGAGGATATGTATCAAAGACAGACAACCTGCAAAGATTTTCTGTTTCTCCATGCTGGATAGACCTACATACAGTGCCTTGAAAAACTATTAGTTTCAACGACATATTTCAATGTATGTTGTTCAGTTTTATGTGACAGACTAACACAAAGTACCACATAACTGTGACGTGGTTTCAAAATCTTTTACAAGTGAAAATCTGTGAAGTGTGAAGTGTATTTTTTTCAGCCTCTTTAAGTCAGTACTTTGTAGTACCACCAGTCACTCAAATTACATCTGGGAGTTTTTTTGGAGGTATGTTTTGACCAGCTTCGTAAATGTAGAGACTAAAACTCTGCTCATTCTTCTTTCAAAAACAGTTCAGGCTGTAAACCTTCATCCAAGTATCAAGTTTCATGCAGGCTTCAACAGGTTTTCTTTCCACATTGTCCTGTATTTAGCTCCACCTCTCTTTCTAATAAATTTGACCAGCTTCCAGAATAAAGCATCTCCACAGCATAATGCTACTACTACCATGTTTCATAGTAGAAAGGCTGTGTTCACGGTGTTAGTTGTGCACCCCCACCTAGGTCAAAAAGTTCTACTTTGGTCTCCTCTAACCAGAACACCATTTACTACATGTTTGCTGTGTCCCCTACCTCAGAGATAACCAACTAATAGTTGTCCCCTTTAATTATTCACCCACCTGAATTACCAGGCCTCTTGACTGCTTCTCTGATTAATGCTCTCATTGCCTGGCTTGTCAGTTCAGATGGACGGCCACGTTTTGGTAGGTTAGTAGTTGTGTCATACTCTTTGTATTTTCGGATGATGGATTTAACAGAGCTTTGTCAGATGTTCAACGTTTAGGATATGGACTTAAAACCTAACCCTGCTTTAAACTTCTCTACAATGTTCCACCTGACCTGTCTGCTGTGTCCCTTGGTCTTCATCCTGCTGTTTGTTTTCTAATGTTCACTAACAAACCTCTGAGGCCTTCACAGAACAGCTAGATTAATACTAAGATTAAATTACTCCCAGTTTGACCAAAAGCAAATGAACGGCCCACTCTCCACATTTTAAGCAAAAAGGTTTCATATTGTTATTGGTTTTATGGTGTCACATCCCCTAAAATCCCTTAAAGTTGCACAGTGCTGTTTAGACATCTTTTACAGTTTCAAAATCTTGCTTGAGATTTTGAAAAACATTTATTGTACCTGTTCTTTATCTTTTGTCACACTTTCTGTTAAAGACATAGAAATTCTGCTGTGTGCTTTGAGAAAATACATGCCAACATTAAAAATGCTGTGTTCTTCTCTGTCCAAACTGCTAGACTTTGTTTCCAGCAAATACTCATTTATTGCGTAGCAGTGAAGTACATACAATCTGAACTCTTGCCTTTTGTGATCACTCTCAGCATATGGCTTTGGCTTAAAAAAGTGCTCCAAGCCCAACCTGAGGCCTCAAAATCTAAAAAATGCCAACTTCTAAGTAAAAAAGCAGAAAAGGAATCCTTTGAATAACATCCCTAAGAATAACAGATGAGACATTTTCATTCGTTGTACGGTTGAACTGAAATAAACAGAGAATTTTCCTTAAAACCCTGGTAGAGGAATTTCAGTTTCATTGTGGTTATTTATAAAGAACCAATTCACAACAAATTTTATCTCAAGGCATTTTTTAGGACAAACGGGCCATATCAAATTATATTCTATCCAGTTTGGTCCAAATGTAACTAAAATCTAGCCTGTTTATATCAGTAAAGTCCAATCATACAGTCAACGTCAGATCCAATTACAATCCAATTTATATATATTCCAGGCAGATTCAACTGCTTAAATAATGTCACTTGGTAAAAAAAATCTTATAAATCTTGGCCAACCGCATTGTCATTGAGTTTGTGTAGGTGGGAGCTGGACCAAAACGCAGATAGGGACTCAGGAGCCACATGGTTGTCATATTGTGACACTGTCACACAGTAACGTTAATAGGGGCACAGCGCACTACACTGAAGGCTGGAGGCAGGGCTTCCAGTCATAACTCCAGCCGTCAGTGGGACAGTGGAAATACAACAGGTTCTGTGACGAGTGAAGTGGGGCTGTGAAACCTAAATAGAGCCAGTGGAAAAGTGGCAATGGTAATGGCCATTATAAATCAGGAGCACTTGTGAAACTGGAGCAAAAACTGACTCACTAAAAAAAAAAACCCTAACAGACTGAGAGGATGCAAGAATAAACTGAGAAAAAGGAACAATATTACATTAAAAACATATGCTGTTTGGAGCAGGTTTGCCAAGTAACAGAATATGATGCATGCAACTGTTCATCTGAATTTTCTATTAGAAATAAAGTGGAGGAGTTGCTAAAACTATTAATAACTAAAATAACAGCATTGCACAGGCTTGGTCCGAATATATCCATATGTTTCTCTGAAAACAAGTTTTTAACTATTGAAATAATTTACAGTTTGAGAATCACATTTTCTATCTAATAGACAATTTACTTTATTAAATCAAACATGAAGTTAAGTAATTGTTTTTGGTTGCTGTACAATTCCAATTAGTTAATGATTGGTGTAACTGAAGAAGAATTTAATGCTTATGTTCGTGTGCTCTCCTTTACTCTGTTAACATTGTCCCTGGCTTTCAGCAGTTTTATTTTTCTTTTCTTAGTCATCTGTTGACCCTTGCCTGTCCTGTCAGTTCAGTCAATTTTGTGAGAAGGAAATACCTAAACTAACATTATGGTTATTAGTTATAAAGAAAGCCTTTATAGTAAAGTTGGAGAACTGTTTTGCAGATATTATTTAAAGTAGTGTAGAAACGTTCATATTTTACACCTATTGCATCCCTTACTTATTTCCCAACCATCTACTTCTTACATTTAAGTAACCAGAATGTCCTAAACGCCTCCTAAATGATGGTTTTAGAGTTTGTAAAACTTTGCAATGTTTGTCTACTAGTGGTGATAGTCAGAAATGTTGAAGACAGTGCTTTTTGGGAGATTTTGGAGTCAGTAAGAAAAGTGATGAAAAGAATGACTGACATTAACATCTCTTACAGAAACAAAGAAATTAAAAGACTGAATGAGTAAAAAAAGACCTGACCAACATTACTAGGGAGTTGTTTCAATGAAACAGAAATGTTGTGAATAATGGACGACATTATTTTGGCGGAAGTAGTAGCAGTTGCATTTCAGCATAGATGACCCATCTTACTGGTTCCCAGTTTTGTTGATTTTTTTTTATTTATTTTTTTATCCAGGTTATCGTATCATCCTCTAAAATTCTCAATCCAAGTCATGTCAACTCACCTGAAAGTGTAGACAACTAGAGCAGCCAAATAAACACCGCCAGGCAGAACCCCTAGCAAAATGTACACCCCATGCCTCGCATCACTACAGCTAGACAGCCATTATTTATGGTGCCCCCTGCTCGGAGCCATGAACAGCCTAACCCCAGGCCTGCTGCGACAGGTTGTGAGGATTTTCTGGTGATACACTGAGTAGGATCTGATAATCTGAAATCCTTTACACTCCCTCCATCATTGCTATCATCAAAGAGCAGGTGGTGTTTGATCTAGCCTGAATTAAAAGGTGAAGGACAGAAGTGTCCTGTGGTACAGCAAGAGAGCAGGAGATGTCACGCTGGGAGAGCTGTAGACTGTGCTGACTTAGCTCTGTGGTATCAAGCAGAGGGCTGATTAATTGAGACCAAAGGGAGTCCATCTTGAGTCCTGAGGAAAATTCCCATAAGGCCTCCTCTGTACCACTTCAAAGGCAAAGGCTTGATGTCACTCTGCTCAAAGATCTTTATCCTCCACACCCCGTGAGTGCAACAGAGATACAAGCAGAGTCACATCATTATCATAGGGAAGTAAAGAAGTCTGGGAGGCTGCGAGCTCTAACACGTTGATGACAGCTCTCCTTGGTTTTTCACAAGAGGATTCTTAACCGACTTCCGACTTTTCAATCCCACCCCTGTTTGTGTCCAACTGGCTTTGTTCTATTCATTTTAGTAGCCAAGGAAGTAGCCTTTAGGCTTAATCATCTGAAAGCACATCATCTTCCTCCCAAAGGTACATTCTCAACAGCCCCAAAACTGCATCAAAGAAAACCGAGCAGAGTCCAAAGAAAGGAAGAAATGGAGTGCAGAAAAGATGTAGAGGGAGATAAATCTGGTTTGTGTTACTATTTATCATCATCCATCTGTCTTAAAGGCTTGGCTCAGATCCCTGCTTGTAAAATATGTTGATGAGAAGAACGAAACGACAGCCAGCAAGGGAGATTGGAAGGAAGGATTGATTAGCCAAGTGAAAGGAGGAGGGAAGGAGGGGCGCTGCATATAAAACAGGAGAGAGAGTAAATGAAGCAAGTGGAAAGGAGGACAGATGAATGAGGAAAGAGGTTGAGTAAGAGGAGGACAATGCTCTCCATCAGATCAATGTTGCGACTCGGAGGCCGCCGCAGCAGCTCTCCATGCAGAGATGTTGTCTATAGTCAATTAGACAAGCTGCTTTACCACCCACCTGTCGGTTGCTGATTAGAGCTCCCAGTAAGCCATGGCAGGTCTTCCACTTCCCAGACTCAGACAAGTATCCCTTTGTTCTGCGGTTTTGTCTACAAGATTTATGGTGTGTGTTTGTGATTCAAAGTGCATTGAAGAGAGAGCACAGGGAACTCTATGACTGTGTGCTCGTCAGTGTGAAAGAACGTTGACTGAAAAGTGGTGTCTCTCGCTCATTGTCCAATTAAAGGGACAGTTCAGGATTTTGGAAAGGAGGTGCTGTTAACTGCGTTTAGACTATTATTGTGAAATTGCCTCAAATTGCTTCCAGTCTTCAAGCAACCTAGGTGCCTGTTGTGGCATAATCCATACATACTAAGGGTTGTATTGGAAGCACTTTGCCGCCATCTTAGGGGTTACAGTGTGAATGACATTTGGTTGTGATTTTACCGAAATAAGATATATTTGAAATACTGTGATAATGAACTAGAATGAATTGTACATAAATGTATTCTGTAAGTCCAAAGCCCTGTTTGGCAATAGCAGCATCACAAGAAACATTTGCCTAACAAAGACAGGAAAATATTATTTTAATTGCTACACTGCTCAAAAAATAAAGGGAACACTTAAACAACACAATATAACTCCAAGTAAATCAAACTTCTGTGAAATCAAACTGTCCACTTAGGAAACAACACTGATTAACAATCAATTTCACATGCTGTTGTGCAAATGGAATAGACAATGGGAGGAAATCTTTGGCGATTAGCAAGACACACTCAATAAAGGAGTGGTTCTACAGGTGGGGACCACAGACCACTTCTCAGTACCTATGCTTTCTGGCAGATGTTTTGGTCACTTTTGAATGTTGGTGATGCTTTCACACTCGTGGTAGCATGTGACGGACTCTACAACCCACACAAGTGGCTCAGGTAGTGCAGCTCATTCAGGATGGTACATCAATGCGAGCTGTGGCAAGAATGTTTGCTGTGTCTGTCAGCGTAGTGTCCAGAGCCTGGAGGCGCTACCAGGAGACAGGCCGGTACACCAGGAGACGTGGAGGAGGCCGTAGGAGGACAACAACCCAGCAGCAGGACCGCTACCTCCACCTTTGTGCAAGGAGGAACAGGAGGAGCACTGCCAGAGCCCTGCAAAATGACCTCCAGCAGGCCACAACTGTGCATGTGTCTGCACAAACGGTTAGAAGCTGACTCCATGAGGATGGTATGAGGGCCCGATGTCCACAAATGGGGATTGTGCTCACAGCCCAACACCGTGCAGGACGCTTGGCATTTGCCAGAGAACACCAGGATTGGCAAATTCGCCACTGGCGCCCTGTGCTCTTCACAGATGAAAGCAGGTTCACACTGAGCTAATGTGACAGACGTGACAGAGTCTGGAGACACCTTGGAGAGCGATCTGCTGCCTGCAACATCCTTCAGCATGACCGGTTTGGCAGTGGGTCAGTAATGGTGTGGGGTGGCTTTTCTTTGGAGGGCCCGCATGGCCCTCCATGTGCTCACCGGAGGTAGCCTGACTGCCATTAGGTACCGAGATGAGATCCTCAGACTCCTTGTGAGAACATATGCTGGTGCGGTTGGCCCTGGGTTCCTCCTAATGCAGGACAATGCTAGACCTCATGTGGCTGGAGTGTGTCAGCAGTTCCTGCAAGATGAAGACATTGAAGCTATGGACTGGCCCGCCCGTTCCCCAGATCTGAATCCGATTGAGCACATGGGAGGAGATCCCTCAGGAGACCATCCGCCGTCTCATCAGGAACATGCCCAGGCATTGTAGGGAGGTCGTACAGGCACGTGGAGGCCACACACAATACTGAGCCTCATTTTGACTTGTTTTAAGGACATTACATCAAAGTTGGATCAGCCTGTAGTGTGTTTTTCCACTTTAATTTTGTGTGTGACTCCAAATCCAGGCCTCCATTGGTTAATAAATTTGATTTCCACTGATGATTTTTGTGTGATTTTGTTGTCAGCACATTCAACTTTGTACAGAACAAAGTATTCAATGAGAATATTTCATTAATTCAGATCTAGGATGTGTTATTTGAGTGTTCCCTTTATTTTTTGAGCAGTGTATTATGCCCAATTATGACAAAAATGCCATTTATTGTATATATTTTAAACAGGCTATATTCAGAACAAAAATCTCTTCCTAAAAATATAATTTCTTAATTTTCGTTATACAAGTTTAGCAACATTCAAGCAATAAGGGGTCAATATCTGACAGTAAATGCTTTACATGTTACTCTATATGTGTTTCAAGGAGGAAGATAATTGGTAGTGCACCAAAGCATTACTTAAAAACCAACTCATTTTCTTCCCAATGTCATGATTGCTTCTCTCTTTTGGCTTACGGCATCTCAAAGGTATATAGCAGGATCACTATGCACAAAGAGGCAGTATTAGACACTGAGAACTTCTGCATTTACATCTTCTGTTTGATTTTAAAGCAAAGACAGCAGTCTTTTAAAGGAGTGGGAATATCGAAAAGGTGCTTTTTTATTTTTCGCTCTTTTCTTTTTATTCTCATTTTTGGTTTTTTGCTGACTGTCCAGGGTTGGACCTATCTATGATTAAAAAAAAAAAATTGATTGACAGACAAAATCAAAATAAAATTACATTGTGAGTTTGGTGAAAACGTTTGCTAAACAACATTTTGCTTCACAGTTTTAATCGGCAACAGAGGATGGTGGATATGTCCAATCTAATTATGTTTATCTGCTGAGCTAAAAACTGACACCGAAGGTTTCCTGACAAAACAGCATCATCTGATGTCATCTGAGTGACAACAGACTGTCAGAAATGATTTTATTGCCATTCACAATGCCCTCTGTATGTCTATTTACCATATAAAAATGTCAAAACCTTTGGCATCCACTGAATGGTTTTCTGATATTTACTGATGTACCCACCAACCATATCCAAGTGAATCAGAATTTAAATGGCATGAATATGTACAGGCCATAGTTCAGTTGTGATACAATATTCTGTCCCTGCATAGCTAAGTTCAAAATCCACAGTTTGTTTATATGAAACCACTGTAATGGTTCTAAATTGTTATTTCCAGTTTATACCAACTCTGTGGTTTGGAAATACAATTTGCAAGTTAAACTCTTTCCCAGCTCTCTGAAAGTCTCCTATTCCCGAATTAGAAACATGAGGCAAAATGCACAACCAACAAAGTTCCACAATTAATACAGGAAATTAAAATAACAACAATCAAATAAACTAAATATGATACAAATTTATAAGTGGATTACTAAAAATAAGTATATATATTAGAATCTGCCTCAAATACGTTTAATTTGGTTTTAAAAGAACTCAGTGAAATCAGTTCAGTAACATCCATATCAATCTGCAGCTTGCTACATGTAAAAGTGGTAGAATGGAAAACAATCCTTTTTACCAATTTCAGTGTGCACATATTGAACCGAAAGCACCAAATAATCTGGAGACTGGAAAGAGTAATGAGTTTTACTTTCCATTGCTATCATATCACAAATATAAGTAGGCAGAATGCCAAAGAATTGCCTTTTATATAAGGGAGAACCAAGGACTGATGCTTCAGGTGGCCAAAGAAGGCGACCCAACCTTTGACATAAATCACCGGCATGCAATCTATAATAAACCTCGGTGAAGCATGGTAAGCAGAGCAACCATACAAGCACACTGAGTAGTGGCATCCATATAAACAACATCCTCATAGTCCAGTGCAGATAAAAAGTTTGCAGCGACAGGTTGCTTTTTATTCGTAAAGAACAGCACAGTCTATCTTGGAAGTAAAACTCCAATTTCTATTTCTGCTTTTTTACAAGATTATCAGCATGTGGTTTAAAGTCAGGGAATCATCAATTAAAATTCTCAGATATTTATACATATTAGCCAACTTTAACTTGTCACCCTCTAAAGTGCTGAAAGAGGTTGAACTTTTGGACTCATTTAGCAACATTTTAGTCTTGTTTGAATTTAGGAGAAGCTTTGCCTGAATGAACGACTGCTGGACTGTTACAAAGGCTTTTTGCAGTGATTCACTGGCATTAGTGAGGGCTATTAAATCATTAGATGAAGGAAAAAAAAGGATCATCTGTTAAAGATTAAAAACTTCTGTTAGGGGTGGGGCGTGGCATGGTGATAGAGCTTTTCACATATGGAGACTATTGTTCCTCGACACACCTGTCCAGGGTTCCATACCTGACCTTAAGACCTTTTCCTCACATCTTCTCTTCTCTCTCTAACCATTTCTTGTCTGATTATAGCAAATGAAGGCCACTAGTGCCCCAAACAAACAAACAAAAAAAACACATAAAACATATGAACAGAAAAGGTGAGCATAGCTAAAATTGAAAACAGAAGCATATAATTGTGGTGCAAATCTCAGGTATGACTTAATTTATTTTGTCAATATTTATTCTAGATGTAGCTCCCCCTAACTTTCCCCTTGTGGTGGATGAAGGCAAAAACAACTTCACTCAATAGTATCTTTTTGTGGCATCGGCGGCCTTTATTTGCAGTGTTCAGGCAGAAGATGGGCAGAGAGAGAAGGGAGTGAGAGATATATAAAAAGTCCTAAGGTCAGGGTTTGAATCCTGGGCGGACTAAGAACTAATAGCCTCTGCATATGGAGCACCTGTTCTACTATTACGCGATGCCTAAAGCTATGCATATTGGAGAGACTAACAAGAAGCTGTTAAAAGTAGCGCTGTTATGGAGGAGGAGAAAAAGAATACAGTGGAAGTTCAGTCTCCTGTTTTCATTTGTGTTTTTGTAAGCTGGCTGCAGGACTGTAGCATAGCTAGTTGCAACGGTAAGTGAGAAAAGCAGTATTACTTTTTAACCGTTTATTTAAAGTTATTTATGACCTGTTATTGATTTTTACCACGTGACAACCCCTCAGCCAGATAATTATTGCAGTGACTGAGGTGATTAGTTTAAAATACCAGTGTTGCTTATGACATTGCTAACAACAGTTTTACAAAGATTAAATGTTTACATTTTCATTCACTTGTATGGTATTAAAAATTTTGTTTGTGATGATCCAACAGGCGGAGCAAATTTTAATTGTGTGTTTTTCAACTGTTTAAAAAAAAGCCAGAAATCACTGAGGAAAAAATGCATCAATATTTCATTAATAAAAAAAATAAGCAATCTTCATGCATATACGTAAACAGTCTAAATACATTAAGCAATTCTAAATTAAAATGTGCATTTTTGCTTTACATTTTCACTTGGTGATAACCATGTAGTTGGGGAAGTTAAGGGTGGGACATCTAAATGATTAAGACACTGCGGGAGTCTGATTGAGTTTAGAAATGCATGTGCAAATCAACAACCTCTAATACAGTATTAACAGGACAAGCAATTTGCTTCCTTGCCTGACTCCATGAGATGAAAAAAGGACTTTCACAATAATGAGAAAAGAAGAAAAGACGATGGAAATGAACTCTTATCTCTGCTAAAAGAGGGAGACTTAAATAGCATAATATATCAGCATAGAGCAGAGAAAAGGAAAGGAAAGGCAGATAAATTGAGTCAGAGAGAGAGAGGGGAAAAGCTGATTATTCACACATTAGCCCCTTTAACCTCGAGTTGGGATGAACCAATTATACTGCAGAAACACCTTTGGTAACAAGCCACTGCAGAGGCATAGCTAATCAAATTGGTCTACATTACATTTCATTATTACCCTGACAATTAAAAGGTATGCTTAAGAAAGCAAAGGATAAATGACTGTCCTACACCAGCTTTGAGATATCATTACAAGTGTTTCTTCTTAAAGAGATAGTTTGGAGGTCTGTGGAGTACTTAAAATAAGTTTTGTACCTAAGGATAGTAGTCAGGGCATTTCCAGTGCATAGATGCAGGCAAGATTTCAAACAGTTAACTCAAGAAGAGGGAATTTAAGTTACCTAAACAGTTTTAGCAGCTTGATGTGTTTTTTTTTTTTTGCAGATCTCTCTCATTAACACAGATCTCCATTAGTTGTTGACCCTCACGTTTGACCCTCAAACAGTAGGAGTCATTTTAAGGTTGGATCTGTTTTAGATAGCTAGTATTCCTTCTTTTTTTCAAATCCATGTTCTGCAAAGCTATTAGTAATACAAAGTTATATATTTTAATATTTTGCTCACTTTGGTCATTAAAATGAATATACCTGTCAAAAACTATATACCTAAACACAACTGAAAAGAAAAATTTTAAAAACTGCTTACATTGTCATTAAAAGTGGTTTTTGGAGTAGGACCGAAATGCAGACAGGAACGTGTGATGAGTGGAGTGATGGTTTATAAAAAAAAGACAGCATAAGGAGAACATGACATGGAACACAGGAAGAAAAATCATCAGGACATGGGAGGACAAAGGGAACAGTCAAGCACATGGAAGGTAACGGGGGACATGGAAGACAAATGGAAAAAATCAGTGGTGAACAACGTGGACCAGAAGCTTATATACTAAAGGATGTGTGGAGAATGACATTGGATAGAGATGTGTCAGGGGATATGTTGAGCAGCTGAAGCAGAAGGTAAGCAGGGATACTGAGGAAGAGAGACTAATTAACAGAGAGAAGCTGAACTAAGACACAAGGAAACACTCAACCATGCTGTGTGTCAACCATCCTAATTATACTTGCACCCAAAAACGTCAGCAAGGCAGAAAATAAAGTCTGTAGTTGTTGATCGTTATCTGAACTGCATAAGCAGAAATAAGAAAGAATTATTTTAACTTAAATGGACACACAATTTATTGATTATTTGTTGATTTTCAGCTTTTTATATTTACATTCCCAGAATACTTTCTTCTCTCATCTTAAGGTATTTTATACCCTTCCTCCGAGCAAATGTTTAACACTCCAAAAAATGCTGCATTGTATTTAACGTTTTATCTGCCTTTAAATTTTGATGCATTGGGGGGACTCTGGAGTGGTGGAATTGCTCACACATCACAGTAAAAGTAACTCAGAAAAGCTAGATTTCAGCCTCCACTCAGTAATTGAAGACCACGGACCTCTTCCAACAGAAATCGCACCAGGTACTGAGCGACTGACACTGCAGGAAGCCGTGGAGGAGGAAAGAGAAAATAAGAGTTATTTTCCCGTGTGTGTCTAAAAATAACTGTGTGTACCAGAGCTGCAGGGCGCTTGCAAGTGATTGGGTGCTTGTTATGATTAGATCCCTTATGAAACAATTTAAGTGAATCTTATCTCACTCACAAATGGTCTTGTTTATTTTTACATAAATGTTATTCATCAAATGTAAAGAAATGTTCAGCAACATTTCCTCCTGTTATTTTTGCCATGTTGTGGAAAATTCCCCTTTGTAGTGGGAGGATCAGAGTAACTCAAATGTACATATGAACAAATTGCATCTACAGTGTCCTGCAAATGTATTCCCACCCCTTGAAATTTCCCAATTTATCGTGTGACCGACCAACACAAACACATACTCTGTGTAGAATGACCCTTCCCTGTAATTATAGCTGGAAATCTTTTGGTGTACGCCTCTTACAGATTTATACATGTAGAGACTGCGATTTTCTGGCCATTATTTGCTAAATAGCTGCTGCTCAGTCAGATTGGATGGAGCATGTATGTGAACATCTAGTTTCAATTTATTCCCTGGGTAGTCTGTTGTATTTAAGTCAGGGCTTTCAGAGTGATGTGCAGTGTAGTTTTTCCCCACACAGCATTTTGCTTGTAGCCGGAAAGGTCAAAAAATTTTTCGCCTGTCTTTCTCAAAGGCCACGTTTGTTGAGTGCACAACTAATCTGTCAACAGATTCTCCCACCTGAGCTGTGGATCTCTGCAGCTCCCCCAGAATTACCATGGGCCTTATCGCTGTTTCTCTGATTAATGCTCTCCTTACCCTCAGTTTAGGTTAACAGCCCTGACTTGGCTAGACTGCAGCTGTCCCATACTGTTTCTGTCGGGATCTGGGAGAGAATTGTGTTGTTTGCCTGCTGCTTACTGTGCTTGGTCTATAGATGGCGGTGGAGATCGCAGGTGTTAGGTGACAGGTGTTCCACATCTTCTAATGATGAATGGTTTATTTAAACGGAGAGCCTCCAGCACCTCATCGCTGGAGTATTAGCCCTTTGTGGTAAAGCTCATGCCAAGACCAAGTACTAAGTCTCTGGTTTTAGATGATGTACTGAACAATGCTCAGGGAGATCTTAAAAACTTGACATATTACTTTTATCTAATTCGGCTTTAAATCTCTCCAAAGATCTCTCACTGACCTGTTTGCTGTGGTCCTTGGTCTTCATGGTGCTGTTTATTCATCACATGTTCCCTAACAAACGTCTGAAACCTTCACAGAACAGCTGGATTTATAATGACATTAAGTTATACACTACTCTCTTACTAATTAATGTACTAGATTTTATTTAGGCTTATCAGAGTTAGGGGGCCTGAACACAAATGCATGCCAAAGTTCTTAAATTTTTATTTTTACAAGAAACTTGAAAGCCGTATCTTCTTTTCGATCCTCTTCACAATTAAGTGCTACTTTGTGCTGGTCTATCACATTGAATTGAAATGTCATTGTAATGTGAGTTCAAGGGGAATGAATACTTTTTGCAATGTACTGTACCAGCTGTAGACTGGTATCTGCCACCCCATCTAGGATCAATTTATTAGCCACACATCTTTTTGCATTGAATACTTACATTTGCTGTCAAAAGAAATCTATAAAAGACATCATTATTAAAGATGAAAGGCATGAGCAGCCACTGATTATGCATTCATGTAATATTTTACAGAACCTAACTTTAGTGTAGTTTGTCAAGACGAGGATACATGAGAGGAGTTGGCAAATAAAGGTCATTTTTCATGTCATTCTTACTTCCAGTGTCCCATTTTTTATTCATCCTCCTCTTTTTTCTCCAAACTTTGCTAACTTAACTTTCCATCCTTCTTCCTCTGATCCTCTCCTATCATCACCTGTTTCCTCTCTCTCCTTCCCTCATTCTCTCATCTCTGTCATCATATCACCTCTGCTGCACCATCTCTCCTCCCTCTCTTTCCTTCCTCACCCTTTCTCCTTTTCTTTCTCAGCATGAAATGTGTAGCTCATTAGTTTGCTCGCCACACCATCTCACGTCAGTCTGTCCTTCACATCTCGCTGCACTGCTAAGAAGTCATTTATGCTGCTGCGTAGCTCCCCCATCCTCTCCATCTCTCCTTTTTTCTCCCTTGCAAACCACACCACCACAGCCTTCCATATGGTTTCATCATCATTTTGCAGTAGCACCAGGAAAAAGACATCCCTGCCCCTCAGACACCTACTCCCTTCTGACTTTGAACATGATGTAAAACAGGAGCATTTGCAGGCTGAGGCTGGAGACTTTTTAAAGAAGAAGGGAGGTGCGAGGGGACGAGGATTATTCCAGGCATAATGATGCCGCACTTTGATAGAGCGGAAAGGAAAAGACGGAATGGTGATGGAAAAAAAGCCTTAGCCGCTCCTGAAAACCATGTCAATGCAGAGATAATAAAGGAGCTGCTTGGCATTCATGGGAGTGGGTGGTGCATCAGTGGGGAGAAATCTTGACTAGAGCCAGTTCTCTTTTTTCCTGCTTCTGAGCCAGCAGGGTGTCTAGGTACTTTTATATGGAGGCGGCTGGCAGAGGAAGGAACGGAGCGGGTTTGACGATGGAGGCCTGGGAGACACTTGGCATGAAAGTCAAATCTGCTCTGTGATGACTTAAAGTTGCAACATGTAGCTTGTACTTTAGATCACCTTCAATTTATAACGATCTAACCAGTGATGACATTTTTAGCCGCATGCTGTCATTCAACCGCTGGCTGTCTAGGTGGTGTCCAGAAAACAATGTGGGTTACATTGATAACTGGCAAACATTTTGGGGAAAACCTGGTCTGATCCGGAGAGACGGCATCCATCCCACTTTGGATGGAGCAGCTCTTCTTTCTAGGAATCTGGCCGAATTTATTAGTTCTCCAAAACTCTGACAAACCAGGGTTCAGACCAGCTTCTGTACTGCTACCCACCCATTACCCTATTAAGACAGTGTCTCGCCCACGGCCAAAATTGAATAGATTAAAAAATATTCTAAAAGGAGGAAATCATGAAAATCTCATAAAAATAAACACAACTCAGACTAAAAAGAAAAATAAAACAATTAAATGTGGCCTACTGAACATAAGATCTCTCTCTTCAAAGACATTGCCTGTTAGTGACCTGATTTCTGACAATCAGACTGATTTAACAGAAACCTGGCTGCAGCAAGAGGATTATGTTACTATAAATAAGTCAACTCCTACTAATTATTTAAATTTTCACATTCCTCGAAATACTGGGCGAGGAAGAGGAGTAGCAACCATCTTTCAGTCCGATTTATTGATTAGTCCCAGACCAATCAATAGCTACAACTCTTTTGAATATTTAATCCTTAGTTTTCCTCATCCATATTGCAAAGCACTAAAAACCACTTTCTGTTTTGTTTTTTTGTACCGTCCACCAGGCCTTACTCTCAATTTTTAGATCAGTTTTCAGACCTTTTATCTGATTTAGTGTTAAATACAGATAAAGTTATTATAGTGGGGGATTTTAACATTCATGTTGACACTGAAAGTGAATATAGCCTTTAATGCTATCTTAGACTCATTTGGCTTTGCTCAAAACATTAACAAACCTACCCACCTTTGTCTTAATTCTCTAGACCTTGTGCAGACATATGGCATTGAGTGTAAAGACATAACAATATTTTCTCATAACCCTGTCCTGTCTGACCATTTCTTAATAACCTTTGAGTTTAATTTAACCGAGTACTCCACACCTGAAAGAAAATTTCATTATAGTAGATCATTATCAGACGATGCTGTAACAAACCTTTAAGAATCTGTTCCACTTTTGATTTTCCCTCATTATCACAGGGAAAAAAACAGTGGAGGGCAATATTTTGTTTTCTTCCCCTTCACAAATTGATTCTCTTGTTCAGAGTGTTACTTCATCATTGCGTGGTGCATTAGACAATGCAGCCCCCTTGAAAAAAAAGGAAATTATTCCATAGGAGGGCAGGCTCCCTGGTTTTAAATTCAGAGCTGCGTACTTTAAAGCACAATGTTAGAAAATTGGGAGAGAAAATGGCGCTCTACACTACTAGAGGATTCAACTTAATCTGGGAAAAATAGCCTACTGTTGTATAAAAAGACACTTTGCCAAGCCAGAACAGCTTATTTCTCATCATTAATAGAAGAGAACAAGAATAATCCTAGGTTTCTCTTTAGTACAGTTGCTAAACTTACACAGAGTCGTAGCTCTGTTGAGCCATCCGTTCCCTTAGCTCTTAGCAGTCATGAGTTTATGGGATTCTTTAAATAAAATTGATTCTATTAAAAATAAAATCTTTGACATCCTCCCGAAGATGATTACTTCATCCACAGCAAGTGAGATAACATTGGAAATAACTGTAGAACCTGATCTGTGTTTGGACTGTTTTGTTCCTGTGGAGCTTCCTGAGTTATTAGAAATATTAGCTTCATCTAATCCATCAACTTGTATGTTAGACCCAATCCCAACCAAATTATTTAAGGAAGTGTTCCCTCTGATCACCAGCCCCATTTTAGATATGATTAATCTATCTTTAGTAAATGGATATGTACCACAGGCTTTTAAGGTAGCTGTAATTAAACCTTTACTTAAGGTACCTTCGCTTGATCGAGATGACTTGAAAAATTACAGACCCATTCTTATCCAACAGGGAGGGAGCTTTCCTCCCTCCCTGTTGGATGGAGTAAGGGGGAGTCAGGTTTAGCGTAAACCGGCAGTCAGTTATGGTTGAGGTGCAAACACACCCTCCATTTCTGCTACCTGTATGACCCCCTCTCTTTTCCAATGGTTATAATCAGTCTGACAGAGAGAGGTATCCCAATCCTCGTGGTTTTTAGTATAACAATGACCACCAGTGGGACCCTTTGTGGGGTGCCTTGAAACGACATTGTTGAAAATAAGCGCCGTTTAACTAAATAATCTGAACTGAAACTTTCTGTGTAGTTATGCTGCTATAGGCTTAGGCTGCTGGAGGACATAATGACCACTTTCACCCTCTTCGCTACATTCTCACACTACTCTCCAATGTTGCATTATTTGCTGTTATTTCAGCTTTTAACTTCTTGTTCTCACTCTTTTCTCTTCCTAGAAGCTACACCTGGCCTGACTCTGTGTCTACCTGTGACACCTTTCTGGAGAGGGGCATCGTCCGAGCTTCTGCTGGCAACAACTTAATGCTCACCCTCTACCGATGATCCACATGGCCCTGTCTTTCAGCGTTTCACCCTTTCTCTCTCCTAGACATGGCGATTGACTGAGCTTTTACTGTGACTAACTCTATGTGCTCTCTTTCAGACTTTAACCTTGAAAACTGGCTCAGAGTTTATCTGTTCTTTCTTTCTAGGTGAAATGACTAAAGGAGCTACATCCATTAACATTTACTTTTCCTTCCCATAGAAAGTACACCTGGATCAGTGCTTCTTTGTTCTCTTTGTGTCTCTGCTCTGTTCTCTCAAACCCCCAGTCGGTCATGGCAGATGGCCGCTCACACTGAGCCTGGTTCTGCTGGAGGTTTCTTTCTGTTAAAAGGGAGTTTTTCCTCTCCACTGTCGCTACATGCATGCTCAGTATGAGGGATTGCTGCAAAGTCAAGGCCAGTGACTGTCCACTGTCTCTACATGCTCATCTGGGAGGAGTGAATGCTGCAAGTCACTGACTGGATGCAATCTGCTGGGTTTCCTTAGATAGAAAAACATTTTATCCATTTTGAATAAATAACTAACTGACTGCACTGTTCAATGATTAGGATTAATTGGAATGTATGTACCTGACTTTTGTGAAGTGCCTTGAGACAACATGTGTTGTGAATTGGCGCTATATAAATAAAACTGAATTGAATTGAATTGAATTGAATAACAGCAAGCTGTAATAAATTCAGGCTCTGCCACTCCTTTTCTTACGTCAGCTTCTGTTTTTCACCTTTTTCTTTCATTTTAGGGGCAAACATTTGCTCTACATAGCTCTAGATTTGGGCTACATTTATGTGATAAAAAGCTGTCTGCCTGCAAACATATTTGTATTTACATTCCATCCAAAAAGCATTCAGATTACTTCACTTTTTCTATATTATGTCACAGCCTTATTCTAAAATCGATGAAATTCATTTTGACCAAAGTCATTAATCAGGGAAGACGGGCCTTACCCAAAGAGGAGACCAAGAACCATAGGCACTTGGGAGAAGATCCAGTGTTCCCTTTAGGTGACAGAAGATTGATCCAGAAAGTCAACCATAGCAAATGCATTTCACCAATCAGGCCTTTTTGGTAGAAAGGCCAAACAGACATGGTAGCCTGCCTGAATTATGAAAAAACTGTCACACCAGGAGTTCTCTGCTCATCACCTGGCTAGCACCATCCCTGCTGTGAATCATGGTGGTGGTAGCACCATGCTGTGGGAATGTTTTAATGCAGCAGAGAACGGGCCACTAGTCTACATAGACGGTTTAGATGAAAACAGCCATATACACTACCAGTCAAAAGTTTTAGAACCTTTGGTTTTCTTTATGTTCATGACTATTTACATTGTACGAAGATTCTCACTGAAAGCATCAAAACAGTGAATGAACACTTATGCAATTATGTAGCAAACAAAAAATTGTAAAAATTGTAAAAATTTTGGATTCCTTAAAGTCGCCGCCCTTTGCTGTGATGGCTGAAATATTAACCTTCGACCGTCTCTCAATGAACCTCTGGGAAGTTCTTTCAAGACCTTTTGGAAAACCACTTCAGGTGACCACCTCATGAAGAGAATGCTAACAGAGCAAAGCGGTAATTAAAGCAAAGGATGGCTATTTTGAATCTAAAATATAAAAATGTTTAGAGTTATTTCATACTTTTTGTTTACTACATAATTCTCTGTGTGTTCATAGTTTTGTTGCCTTTGGTGAGAATCTACAATGTAAATTGTTATGAAAATTAAGAGATCCATTTAATGAGAAACTGCATCTAAAACTTTTGACCAGTAGTGTATATTTTCCAAGAACACCTGGTCTTGAATGTTCTTTATTAAGGATTAAGGAATTAATGTTCTCTGAAAAGACTTTAAATTGATTGTCTAGTGATCCTGCCCATTCAATCTGACCGAGCTTGACAGGCTTGAGAGAAGAGAGACTTTTTTTCCCTTCATCGTTATAGGTTATTGTGTGAAGAATTTTGAGAGAAAAAATTAATTTAATTGATTTTGAAATAAGGCTGTACCAAAACAAAACGTGGAACCCATTGATGGTGTCAAGCAATTACTGCAACTTAAAACCTAACCAGTGACCAAACTAGGCAAGGTCCAGTTAGTAGTATCAAGGTATACAGAGGTTATGATGAGTTACAGTTTCCCAACTGCTAAAGTGTTTCAAGTCTTTTTTAATAAGATGCCAGAGAATGGGACAAATTGCCCTCAGTTATCTTATGGTATTTGGAGCATGGAGTAATACAGCGCTGCCCCTCTCCCAACTGTTGCTGTGCTCTATTGGTCAGCTGGCTGGATATTACAGCAATACTCCAGAAGACACAAGATTGGCTTTAGGGTTAAGGAGAGAATAGTTAAGTATTAAGTAAACTAAATTGAATTAAATTTAGTATCCTAAAGAAAAACACTGAAAAAAACATATTTTATACAACCAGCACACAATTTAGCTAGAAAAGAATTGTATCAGATTTGGGTAAAAAAATGAGTGTCCACCAATTTCTGGGTTTGTCCATGAAAGGAGGTGGCAATTAATTTTTTGCTGAACTCAGAAAGAGTTGAAAACCATTCTTTAATGTTAGATTGCAACTAAGCCACTACTTCCATCTCCCACAATGAATCTATAGATTCAGATTGTATGGGGAGGTATGTGAAAAAATGTGAGGCCCAAGGCCAGAAATGACAGCTGAATACTATGTGATCGTCAGCAGTGCTGAAACACCATCCTGCTGCACATTCGATATAACCACAAGGACTTTAGGTTACCTTTAATACAAATGTCACACAACACAGCCACTGCTGCATCAAGACCGAGGTCATATTAACTCTGAGTGAAAAGCTCAGAATTATTCTATTCTCATCCCAGAAAGAACATAAAGATGGAGGATGCATATTCTGGGGTCAGTTTAGGTTGTGTTTCATCAGGGTTTAGGAAAAAAAAATATTGGTGCTTAGTATGCTGAAATGAGAGAGAGAGATAGCATGTTGTGATCAAAAAGTGCAAAAACAAATTACCATTATTGCAAAAAATATGTTTCAGCTGAGTCAATCATGTTGTGAGAGATTTATTTCCTTTTTCAACAGAACGATTTTTTGATTTCAGGTTTACAAAATTGTGACTCGCATGTTGCGTGTCCTTGACTGACCTTACAAAGATCATAACTAAAGACCACTGTGGACTGTTCTGCAGCTGAAGTTATATTCATAAAAAAATAAAAAGTTTGACTTTGACTTTCATAAAAAGTTTCTTATAGCGTTTTTAGTTCCAAAACAATTAAACAGTGCAAACAAAATGAGAGATGATGCAAAGATTAACACATCTGTCTCTCAATTTATTTTTTGCTTGCTAGCATAAATACCTGCTGTTCATATTTTTCCAAATACTAAATCAGGTTTGTTCAGTGAAGAGACTGAAAATCTTTTATTTTTGTCTCCCCAAATAAAAGTTTATCAAACCCATCCATTCATTTTTAATAAGGAAGTGGATCCAAACTCATTTTCATCATTACTATAAGTCAAGCAAAAATAAAACTTGTAGTGTAATTTTATTCTGCCTGAACAATTTTTTCATGAGTGAAATGTGCCATTACATTTCCTATACAATTTTATGCTGTAAAGTTTTGCAAAATATTTCTTTAGAACAGTTATCTGGTTTTGAAAAGAGCAAGGATACTTTATTTGTTTGTACTGGGAAGCCAGGTGTATACAATGGAGCCTAAAGTCATATTTCCAGTGTTACAATATTCAATATTGGAGTGAATATTCACTAAACTCCACTAAGTTTTAATTATCTTGTCTCCCTTCACTTGACAGAGCAAAAGCTGATAAATCTTATTTTTATGACACTACAAGCAGTTTTTGACCTTTTAAAGATCATGACTGACAATATTTCAATATACAATAATTACATGTAAATTGTGGTGTCAGAGAAATAATTTAATGCAGTTATTGGTTTATAATAAAATAATTACTTTAAAGTATTGTATTTACAGTAAAATCAATTAGATACATCTTATTAGTATCATATTCTAATTCTGCCGTTAACATGCCAAAGAGATGTCCGGGTTCCTCTGCTGCCGACCTAGTTGCTCCTAGAAATCTATGCACGTGCAGACTGTGCTTGCTAATTAAACATGCAATGTGAAATCTGCAGCAACACAACATATAATCCCCCAAGCAACATTTCCTTGAATAGAAATAAAAGAGCGGATGTTGCGCTTTGCCAAAACAATAGGAAAATGTGGTTAAAGAAAAAAGAAACCCTCCACATAAAGATCTATTGATGTCTGTTTGAGACTGAAAGGTGGGGGTTGATCAAACAGGCTAAGCAAGCCTGACTTTCAGTGTTTTTGTTTAGGGTAAAATTATCGTCTAAATAAAATGTATTTTGAATTGATTTTTTTGATTAGTTAAAAAGAAAAGATTCCCAAGAATAAATTATGCCCCTGCAAAATATGTCCATGGACATTCAATATTTTGGAAAAGGGAAAAAGAAAAACCAAGTAAAATTCAATCAAAAAAAAAAATAAATTGAAATCAAAAGGGGAAATGTTTTCTTTAAAGGGGAAGGAAAAATTTTGGTTTTTTTCCTTTATTTGTAAAATTTTGGGTACCTTTGGGATTAAAAAACCCCCAAATCCAAAAAAGCTTAGTACAGGTTTTTGGGCTTTTAAAATTGCGTTTTTAAACCCAACTTTTTAAAGAGGGGGAACTGTTAATCGTTTTGGGTGTTTGGATGTTTGGAGGGAAATTTGGGCCAGAAACTGACCCCCAAAATACCTTTGGGGGAAACCAAAAAATCTTAATTGTCCCAAAAACACAGGGGGAGGGGGC
Organism: Crenichthys baileyi; assembly: GCA_036173005.1. Lineage (NCBI taxonomy): Eukaryota > Metazoa > Chordata > Actinopteri > Cyprinodontiformes > Goodeidae > Crenichthys > Crenichthys baileyi. Next base: position 170,687 of record JAHHUM010001191.1, on the reverse strand, counting down.
CCAAGGAAAAAAACGGAGATAAAAAAATTGCACTTTCCAGAAAAAAAAAAAATCTTTGGAATTCCCGGGAGTACAAGGGGAATGATAGTCCCCAAAAAAAGACTCCCTTGGGGCAACGGGAAAAGATAAAAAAGTAGAAAATCTTTGGGAATGGTTTAAAGCCCCCGGGGATCGGGAAGGGGGAAAAAAAAACGGCAAAAATTTGAGCAATAATCCAAAGGGGGGGATTAGAAAGGACTGAAGGTCACAAGGCAACAAAAAAAAAACGGGCATTTTAAAAAACCCCGGGGAGAAAAATGGGAAGGGGTCTCTTACCAAAACAACCAGGAACCTTAAGAAGCAGGGCTGCAGAAAGATGCACCAAGCCCGTCAAGTACTAATAGGGGGGGCCGTTATGTAAAAAAATTCTACAGGGGTGAACAAAAAAATTAAAGCTCTTTGGGGGCGGCCCTAATGTAAAGGGAACATCTGTACCTGGTATGGGAAAGAAAATTTTAATTAAAGTGTTTATTATTGTAGACGAAAAACCCTGTGACTGAAAAAACCCTTAAAACAAAAAAGGCAGACAGCGTGATAGATGTTTTGTCAATCAAAATATCAAAAAGGAAAAAAACGTAAAAAATTTAAAAAAAACCCTTCAGAGAACAAATTCGTGGCAAAAAATTTTTGGAAAAGTTACAGCCCATTAAACCCGAAATAAACGGGGGAAACCCCTTCCCTGAAACCCCTTTTGTTAGATTTAAAAGAGCGTTCCAAGGAATTTTTAAAATCTTTTGCCCAAAAAGAAAAAAGTCATATCACCTTAGAAATTATTTAGAACTCTTAAGCGCTGAGCCCCAAAGCAAAAGATCCTAATGAGGGACTGCACACATTACAGAAAGATAGAGAAGTGAGTGGGATTTTTTTTTTTCCACAAACCAAATTAAATACATATAGGTAAAAAGGTATATATAAGCATCACCCAAAAAACCATTTTCCCTATGAATAATTAGTAAGGGGTCCCAACTTTTTGCCCCAGTGTTGGAGTTCCGTAAGCCCCCAGTTTTTTTTTTCCCCGGGTCCGCATTGGGGGAATAAACCCCCAAAACCCCTGCCTTGAACTGAATTTATAAACACTGTTAGTGACATTGTTTTCCCTTTAAAAAAAATTTTTCCTTTTTAAATTGCTTTAAAAATTTCCTTGTTAAAAAGATTAATTTCCAATTTGCCAGTGCTGTTTTATGAATTTTGGGATGGGAAATAAGAAAAAAACACAACCCCAGAAAAATTGAAAAGGGAGTTTTTCAAAAACCCTAACTAAAAAAAACAGCATATATAAATTAGACTAAGACTTTACAGTTTACAGGAAAATAGATTAGAAAAATACGGGTGGCTTTTTTAAAAAACTTTTCCCCCCTCAAAAAGCGGGCTGTCCCCCCTTTTTCTTAGCTTGCAATGTAGTTTGGTAGGGCCCAAAAAGGGGCCCAAAAGAAATTTTAGCTAAAAACTAATGAAAACAGGATTGGTTTTTCATCATTTGGGGGGCCCCCCCCCAAAACTTCAAGCATTCATTGCCCTGGATGGGATCATTGTAAAAAAAAGGCCTCCATTTAAAGGGAAATTTAAAGGTAAATTGGGTTTAATTTTGCGGGCCAGGGTTTTTAGAAAGAAATTACTCGATTTTTGTATTCTGTATATATGCAGTATATTTGGTGAACCACAGTTGCAACACCCTGCGCAAAAATTCCCCCTGAAATGCCCTGAAAAGACATGTTTTTAGCCCGGGTTTAGTTTGGTGATCAAACTGATAAGGTCACAATGTTGAACACATGAAGGTAATAGTGGAGAAGTATTTCCTCAAGCTACAACCTACACCATTAAAACACAAGGTAGATCCTCAATAATGAGATTGGTGGGTAGGAAGAGCGCTCCCTGGATGTGGAAAAACAAAAATAATTTTTTCTTAAGCTGTGTTCAGTTTGATTTGGAAGTTGGAGCTTTGAACTGTGGACGACGTCTGAGTTGGGAGTGTTCTGGTTCAAAGTCAGCAAATACTAACTGTTTGGGCAAGGGTATTGAATACAACCTATAAAAATTATTTCTTCCATATACGTTACTGACATTTCTTGGGTGCCACTGTTTAAAAAAATTCCAAATGTCAAGGGGGTAAAAAAACCTGCTCTTTACAGCTTTTTTAAAGCTGGAAACAAACAATTAAAGTTGAGCTTTCTCTGTGGGTTTGGACTTTGCCAGTTATCGAACATTATTGTTGCATTTTCAACTGGGAACTCAAAAAATCCGACATCTGAGAACAAACAGAAAGCACTATTTGTCAGAATGTGACATTTTGGACTTTGTGTTTTGTTTTTGTGTACTGTTAACCAGAGGTTTCTTGTTTATGGTTTTGTATTCAGGTTTCTGTTTTTCCTACAGTTCTGGGGTTTTCTCTGTTCCCCATGTGTTCTCCCCCGCTTCATCCTCAGTTTGGTTCAGTCAGGTTGGTTTGGGTTTTTTTTACTTTTGTCAGGTTCCCCCTTTTGTTCCTATTTTGTTTAGTGTTTAGGCCTTAGGTTATTGTGTTCCCTTTAATATCTCAGTTTCCTTAGTTCATGTTTATTCTTGATTCTTATGTTTTATTTATCTCTGTTTTTAGTTTTGTTTTAGGTCTGGTCATTGTGTTAATTAGTTGTATTAGGTTCACCTGTTCCCTCTGCCTTCCTGCCTCCTCGCCTCACCTGTCCTTAGTTCCTTTGATTACCTGCCTTTGTTCTCTCTCTGCATATTAGTTTGTTTGTTTCATTAGGTTTTGTGGGTTCTTTACGTTACACGTCGTTCACCCCAAAAACCCCTTCTACCCTCGGGCCATGGGCCCTGAGCTCCTGCAGTGTCTGGATCTAACTCTGGTTTGTACCTACAGTGTTTTTGTATGTTTTTTTTTTTACCTTTTGAATAAAGCTGAAGACTGCTCAGAATGCGGTTCCCAAGCTCTTGTCTGCGCTTCGGTCCACCCCAAAACCTCACTGTGACACTATTAGAACACCATTCTAGCTGACAGTGAATGGTTAGGTTGTTTGCCAAATATGCTTTCACATCCCTTCAGGCTGATGGATGAGAAATATCAAGATTGTTTGTCTTGTTCTTCGAGCTCTTTCCTACTGTTTTTTGCGTTGACCTAGTGCCATTTTCAGTGTGTGTTGTTGTCATGTGGTGAGTATGATCAGTCTGTGTGGAAGGCACTCAGGTCTTCTCAGCAGAACATCCTATTAAAAGTAGTGTCTCTCTCTTCACCCTTCAATGGTCATGCTAAAGCTCTGTTGTATACAGGTGTTATACAGAAGGACATTGTATACTAGAAATAAGGTACTTTAAGTGTCACAGACTTGTTAACTGGACTGTGACACATGATCGTCATTGTGCTTGTGCCTGTTCAGGTATGAGGAATGTTTATGACTGTTTGGATGTATGCCTGTGTGCTTAATCATGCATGCATTCCTGCCTCTGACTGTAAGAATGATAGACATTCAGAGTGACAGTCGGCATTAGAAAAGATGCACGATGGAGACGGAAGCACAAAAAGAGAGGAAAAACAGTAATGGGAAATCTCTCTGATGTATGTATAAGCAGACTGCTATATTTTATGTAAATCTTAACCTTTCTAGCAGTGCTGGCTATCAGGCTTGTTGACAGAACGGTGCGTATTTGTCCTGTTGACAAGATGAGAAAAGAGAAAGAGAGGAAGAAAAGATGAAAAAAATTATCTGACTGAGCTGACTAATTACGCTGCAACCAACCAGTTGAGTCCATTTGGACAGCCAAGGGAGGCGGAGATGAGCATCATTCATCAGATTTCTCTATTGTATTCTTCCATGCATGAACACTCACACAAGTGTTCAAAAGATTACAAATAGCCATCAGTCATGTTTTTGATTTGACTTGAAGGACGGCCTTTCTAAGTACCAAAGAGTTTGCACTGATGAATCCCAATAAAGAGCTGGAGCAGATGTGGTTAATCAAATCTCTTTAAGGGCTTCTGGAAGCCAGTGCAGGCATGAAAAGCTGCTGTCAAAGTCAACAGGGATACAGACCATTTCTTTCAAAATAATTTGCAAACTGTTTCATTAGCCTGCTCAAGATAAATTAGGATTTTATATGGAGACAAAACACATCCCTCATGGACTTACGCAAGCATTAGGTCATACTGTCATCATTAAAGGATTATTTTTAGCTTTTAGGTATACCAGTTATTGTTTTCCCCAAATTTGCTATGGTAAGGGTGTTGGTAGGGAACCTGAATGAAGACACACAACATGCAAGGCAGTAATACAAATCAAAGACTTTATTTACAAAGACCAACTAAACTGAAAGGTCTTTAACAGGGGTCGGCTATTCCAGTCCTCAAGGCCCGGTGTCCTGGATGTTTTAGATTTTTTCCAGCTTGAACACAACTGATTTTGATGAATAAATCATTAGTAAACCCTTGCTGAAGTAACTGACATGATTCAGGTGTGCTGGAGCTGGAAGACATCTAAAACATTTAAGCCCCCAACCCCTGAGAATCAGGAATGGGCCTCTACAAGTCTATTACATAAATTACTTCAGGGCAAGGCCCCGGAATAAGGATCAGACGAGTGAAACAAGGTGTTGTATGTGCCGAGCAATAATGGTTTTCATATGGGCAACAGTCAGTCATTTTCTATACTGCTTCTTCCATAGTGGGTCACAGGGAAGCTGGTGCCTATCTCCTGCAGTCTATGGGCGAGAGGAAGGGTACACCCCACCAATGCTGAGAAATCCCATTTACTAGAATAACTCAATTTAATAAAAACAGCATAGCGCAGAAACTGATATATCACCAGTTCACCTGGTTTTCAATTAAATAACCATGTATGTCTTAAAGGGTCAGTTTGAATTATTTCAGGTGGGAATATGAAAAAAAAATTTCTAATATTTGTATTATCTTACTTGTAATATAAAGATGTCATTTCATCATAAGATTTTTGAAAGGCACATAAATCCTGAGACAGGTGGAAGCAAACAAGCTAGTCAGACAAACTGTATATATCTGTGGAATATTATGCTATGTTAGCAGAAATTCAAGTGTGGTTACGTTTGGTGCTGAGGTTTTTTCGGCTTAGTAACACTTTATGTAGAGTTAGGTTGGTCAGGTCTGCCAGATCCGCAGCAACATGTCAGTCTGCTCTATTTCCTCCTAGAACAAAGTAAACATTTGGATTGTGTAGCATCAAAGATTGTATGTGTGTCTGGTTTCCAGGTCTCATAGTCGTTTGAAAATTATCCCAGTGGTCTCACAATTAGACTGATCTACCAAATCGGGTGATGAGATGGATTGATCCAGTGTAAGTCTGACTTGCTTGTTAGCTTAATTTGCTCTGATGTTTGGTTTACTTTTGAACAAGCTCCAAGTGATCTGATATCCTTCTACCTTCACAGA